>SJYT01022710.1:91701-136545 GCA_006410635.1 Cephalophus harveyi
CACCCGTCCCTCCCCCCCAACCTCCGGAGCTGGGAAGAGAGTCAAGATGGCGGCGAAATCCGATGGCGGTGGCGTGGGGGTGGGCTTCGCCCAGCTGCACAACCTGGACGAGGCGGTGGGCAGCGGCGGCGAGGAGGACGGGGAGCCCGGGGGAGGCGGCTGCGGCGGCGGCGGCGACGGCAGCGAGCCCGGCGAGAGCAGCTCGCTGCACATCTGCCACTGCTGCAACACCTCCTCGTGCTACTGGGGCTGCCGCTCCGCCTGCCTGCGCTCCCTCCTGGGCAAGAAGCCGCGCCGCAGCGCCGCCGCCGCCGACGGGGGGGACCAGCCGCTGCAGCCGCCCGCGGCCGCCGGTCGCCAACCCCCGACGCCCTCGGCCGAGCGGCCGCAGCCGGAGCGGCCGTGGCTCGACTGCCTGTGGATCGTGCTGGCGCTGCTGGTCTTCTTCGGGGATGTGGGCACCGACCTGTGGCTGGCCCTCGACTACTACCGCAAGGGGGACTACGGCTACTTCGGGCTGACCCTCTTCTTCGTGCTGGTGCCGTCGCTGCTGGTGCAGAGCCTGAGCTTCCGCTGGTTCGTGCAGGACTACACGGGCGGCGGGCTGGGCGCCGTGGAGGGGCTCACCAGCCGGGGCCCCCCCATGATGGGGGCCGGCTACGGCCACGGCGCGGGGGTCTCGGCCACGCCGGGGGCGCAGCGCCTCTGCCGCCTCTCCGTGTGGATCTGGCAGTCGGTCATCCACCTGCTGCAGATGGGGCAGGTGTGGAGGTAAGAGCACTGCGGGGGTGGGGGCGGGGGCCTGGCCAGCCAGCCCTGCAGAGGGCCCCGCGGGCGAGGCCGAGCCCTCCAGAGTGCGCTCTGCCCCCTAGGTGCCCCGCAGGTGGGCTCCTCGCACGGGCCTTGGCCCGGGGGGTCTTTAAGGAGGGGTTTGCCACGCACTTTCCCTGGCGTCTCAAGAAGACCATCGTTCGGTCTGGATCCCTGGCCACGCCTTTTGGCCCAGGGAGGCCCAAGTCCGGCTGTTTGTCTCCATCCCTGGTTCGCACTTAGCGGAGACCCTGCCTCGCCCTTTCTCTCCCCTCTTATCTCCGGAGACCTCTCATATTCCCGGGGTTCCGTTGCCCTGTGTCCCAAGGTAACCAGCCGCTAGCGCTTTTTATCTGCACCCCAGCTCGCCTCCTGGGGGGGAACCTTCCTTTTTCCAGCCAGTTTGCACTCGGTTTTGTCCCCCGGTGAGACAGCCTCCCCTCTTTTCCCCGTCTTCTCTCCGCAGTGGCCTGTGTGGGGGCCCTGTGCAAACCCCCTGGCTGGCTTTTCTTTTGGCCCCCCTCCATTCTACGCCCCCTCCTCTTTTCCTGCAATCCCGTCCCTTGCAAATGACTACAAACTGCTGCTCTCCTTGAAGGAAAAATGACTTTTTTTTTTGTTTTTTGGCTGAATTAGACGTGCCCTTTTCTTAGTAACAGGTAAAATTGTATAGTATGTGATGGGTGTAAGCGTTTTTAATTCTCACTTCCATAAAATCACTTAGCCACCTGGATACACATTCTGGTGGAATGTTGTTTTTGGTAGCCAGGGCAGTACGCAGGTGATTTATATTTACACAAGACCCGAGCTTGACTCTGGGGACTTTTCCCCTCTTGTACATTTCCTGTGTGCCAGGTAAATCCTTCAAAAACCACTTGCAGATCCCACGCACCCCCCTCCCCCCCTTTTTTTTTTGTACAGCGTTAACTGGTTAAACTAAGGAAATGATCTTATAAAAACCTTGGTAAATCTGCGTCCTCCAACTTAAATCAGTTTGAATGTATTTTGGAAACACTGAGTTGTGGATGAGAATGTTTGCAAGAGAAAAAAACCTTCCTGAAGAGAAATTATAGGAAGCTCTTCAGGTACATTGCTTCTGTGAGAAGACATTTTGCCTAGATTGCTCAGGCACCTATGCCCAGGAGGAGATTTTAGGTGCTCAGATTTTTCAGTTTACTTAGATGTACCTAGGTTAACTGAAATAAAGTTCGTTGTCTTTTGAATTGTCTAGGTCGTTATTCAGAATTTTAAATACAAACGTTTCAGAAAGCATGGAATTGAATTAAGTCGAATCACGAAAGACAGTGTGAGACTTTTGTCTGCAGAATTTACATGCAAATTCAGGATTGAAGTTTTCCTGATCTTGTGAGTGGTTTTCCTAGTCTTGTTTCTAGGTTGAACAAGCAACCTTTTTTCCCAGCCCTGTCTGCAGATAATTTGTTTCCTGCTGATAGGTTTATAGGAAGAGGGGGGGGGGAATTAGTGGGGGAAAAAAAAGTGGGGGAAAAAAAAATTAACTTTTAGCTATTATGAGCCAAATTCAGGAGTTAAGGAAAAATTTGAAGTATGTTTTAAATTGGAAGTCTAGCTCTGAAAACATCCCAATCTGTACTGAATCAAAGAGTATGTTTGATATGGGGGATACTGTTTTTGGTTCTTGCAGGTTGGTGACATGCAAAGGAATGAAGGTAAGAGGGACAAAAAGTATAGGAAGAGGTTTTTGAAATAGTAGTAAAGTTTAACAGCATGTAATTCATAAGTAGGCTTGTATCGAATAAGCCTGTTACCTCTCTCTCCAGGTCTTAGGCATGCAGATGTGGGCAATCAAAACCTTGGTGTCAGGTTCAGATTCCTGAGAAGATTGTTTCTAATGTAATCCCTCCTAGGTATCTCTTAGTAGTAAGCTTTTGGGACATACTAAAATTGGAGTTCTGTTTCACAAATTTTTAGGCAGAATAATCCCCCCAACCCGGCCCATTTACCTAAACCTTAATTGTATTTGACAGAGTAAAAGTTCAGGTTGTTGACTTTTTTTTGAAAGGTATCTGTGATTTACTATGTCTGAGTTTTTTTGTTCTTTTTTCAAGATTAGGATATATGTCTGAATGTTTTATAAAGTTGATACTAAAAGACATGCTAATTCAACTAAGTTATTTATTCTGTTGTATTAATTCTATATTTCAATTGGAATACTTACTGAGGAAGGATTTTTCTTGTTTTGCTTGAAATACTCCAGGAGCAGGGTCTTTAACATATGCTAGGCACGTGGCTTGCATGGAAATCATTCATAAATAAAAGCTCTGGAGAAACGTGTTTATTCTTTTTTAGCTTTAATCTCTTGGCACGCTTGTCATTGTTTGTAAACATACATCATCTCAGCTTTTCTGCAGATCTTTTGGGTTACAGTTGTTCTCTGAGTCATGTTTGCTACTTAAATTTTATGTACTTCATGTGGTCATGTGACTTAAAGGTTAAGATCTAAGAATTTGATTTGGGCTACATTCCCAGAAAGAGATGTTGGTGAGGTTGTCAAAACTGATTGCATTAAACCATGAAACTTGTCTCTTCACTTGCTTTTTTTTTTTTTAATGTAAAATTATTTGACTCTTGCTTGGACCAAAGCACAAGTGCTTAAATAAGCTTAAAGTGCTTATTTAAGAAAAATTAGTTTCTTTTGACAGTAAAGTGGTGAATTTCTATGCATGTTGCCTGTTTTTATATCTCTTTCATCAGATGACTCCCTAGACTGTCAAAAAATGTTTCTGGTTGGGCCAGAGTTGGAGCATGGAAGGATAGTTACCTGTCGGATGACTTGTTTCATGCACCTTGTGATTAAAGTCTGTTTAATGCATACTTAACCATCACAAATTACTTAACGTGAAACTTTCTGTCTAGCTTTATGTGCTCTATTTTTCAGGTGTTTTTCCAAGGAATAGCAGGTCTGTGAGTCACTCATACCAGGAACAGGAGTTACACCAGGCTTCACAGTTTAGTACAATGTGTTGTTATTAGAAAGTGAGATCATTTTCTTGGAAGCTTACAGCTTAGGAACAGGTTTGCATATTACATTTTTGTGTGATAAGTTTTTTCCTTCAGTGTATCAGCCTTTCTTTGCTTTTGTGCTACTTGTAGAGCTTGGTGTGCTGGTGGTTCACTGCAGTCAAGGAGCACAGTTTCTTTGACTAAAGTGTCATGGAATGTCATGATGTTGCAACCCAGTCATTAATTTTTCTTTTTATGTACTTATTTTTATGGGTATGTTTTAAAGATTTTTCTTAAAATATTAATTCTTTCTGCCACTTTAAAAGTGAACATCAGCTGTTCTTTACCTTGGGAGATGAGGCGGAGTAAAGGGTTGCTTTCAAGGGACAAAAAAAAGGAAAAAATGGTTCCCCTACCACAATGGGGTCATCAACCTGTGAACAATCTAAAGCTTTATTTTAGCTTTCTTTTCACTTCAAGACTGTGATATAACATAGGGATATAGCTCTCTGTAATCAGCAGCAAATATTGATGAAGATGCTTCTATAAATTTTCCACTCCCCCTTACCCCCCAATGTGGGGATACCTGGAAAATTTTGGAGGTTTGTTCTTGTTGAATATTTTAGAATGCTGCTGCTGCTGCTAAGTCGCTTCAGTTGTGTCGGACTCTGTGCGACCCCATAGACGGCAGCCCACCAGGCTCCCCCGTCCCTGGGATTCTCCAGGCAAGAACACCGGAGTGGGTTGCCGTTTCCTTCTCCAGTGTGTGGAAGTGAAGTCACTCAGTTGTGTCTGACTCTTAGCGGTTCTTAATTCAGGCTGAGAATAGAACCTACTACAACATAAAAAAATAAAATGCCTGAGCCTTGCTGGACCTGCTGAGGAAGAATCCCAAGGTGAGACCCAAGCAGTCTTGTTTTTAGAAGTTCCACAGGTAATCAGATGGTCAGCCAGACTTGAGAAGCACTTTTAGAATTGGGTTTCAGGTTTATTCCATTTGGAGATTGTTATTGGATTTGTGTTCCTAATATGTTGGAACAATTGGGAATGGAATGCTTTGATACTGTGAAACTTGGTTCCTGGACAATACTATCACAAAACAACTTTAACCTTGGAAACATGAGTGTCTAAACACCGTACTTGGGATTGTCTCAAGTGTATGCACTTACCATACTCAGGGTTTTTTTCTTTGACCCTAAGTATGGATCTCACTCTAAAGGGATTCCTAAACTCAAGGCATTCTTTAGTATTGTGGCCCACTTCTTTGCCTTTTAATGTGATTCAAATAGCACTTTTATGATTGTGTTGCATGTTAAAGGGAAATTAATTTTGAAATGATTCTCCTAAATAGACTTGAGGTAAATATGACTGGGATTACAAGAGGCGTTGGACTAAGTGGTCTGTAATGTCCCTGCAGCTCTAAGGTGTTGTGATTTAGGAATGGAAATGTTATTTTACAAATAAGGAAAACCATTCATATGGGACCTGAATACTAGTCAGTATTTTACTAGTCATAAAAGATTGAGTTTGTGTCTATGTCTGTGTGTGTGTAGGGGGGCTTTATATAGTATCTGTTTATTACTGGATGGGAATCTCAATAAGAATCTTTCCCCCTCATTTTTGTGTATATATATTTAATGGAATTCTGGTTCAAAAGAAACTCAGTGGGGTTTTTTTTTTTTTTTTTTGGATGGGAAACCCGAAAAAAATTGATCTGAGAAAATGATGCATGTATATAGTAAAAAAAAAATCTTGAAAAAGAAAAATGTTCCTCTGTCAAAAAGTGAATGTGCTATAAAGTGTCAATAATTAGATCAATGTGCCACTGGCAGAGGAATAAAGCAAAGAGGTGTTGAAGCAGAATAAAAAGAAATTGACAGGTTTGTGGGAATTTAGTAGATAGTGAAGGTGGCATTTCTAATCAGTGAAAGGAGAAAAAGGTTATTTAGCAAATGATAGTCAATTGACTACCTAGTTGGGGGGAAATTGCTCTCTGCTTTACATAAACAAAAATTCTAAAAGAATTAAAAGTAAAAATATGAAATATTAAATTATAAAAGCACTAAAAGAAAATGTAGGATAATTTATAATCTTTCAATGGGCAAGAAGCTTTGATACCATCAAGAAAAAAAGGGACAAATTTAACAAAGACAGTCCCATCTTGTTATTGTCTTCCTCCTCTCGCCATTTGAAAAATCATAGAAATACATGATTAGTTGTGAGAGTGAAGGAGTTATATTTGGACAAAGAGCTATGTACCTAAAAGAGAGTATGAGGAGAGAAGATTATTTCTTGTTTTTGAGTGAACAGAAACAGAACAAACTAGATATCTATGGTGAATTTCCAAAGGAAGGCAATGAAAAAATGGCACACTTTTAGTAAAATTGTAAGCAGTAATGAAGGAAGGATAGTATTTTCAGAATGATCCAGAAACAAAACACCAAATTCATATTGCCTGAAACCTAGTAGGCACGTGTCATAAATCATGGGCAGTTCATTTCTGCCTTTTAATATCATGTGCTTTGATTTTGCAAGCTTCCATAAGGTCAGTTAGTTAGGGTTATACAATGGATAGATTCTGGAGTACTGAAATGATTATGTTTGCACGCTCAGTCCCTCAGTCATATCTGACTGTTTGTGACCCCATGCACTGTAGCCCACCAGGCTCCTCTGTCCCTGGGATTTTCCAGGCAAGAATAAATACCGGAGTGGACTTGCCAGTTTCTCCTCCAGGGGAATCTTCCTGACCTAGGGACTGAACCCATCTCTTGTGTGTCTCCTGCTTTGGCAGGCGGGATTTTTACCACTGAGCTACCTGGGAAGCCATTGCAAAAATTAGGTGGGATGCAGAAAGAAAGAAAATGTTTCCGTTGTTGCTGTTGTCGCCATGGGCTGGTTTGATTTACAGTGCGCTTTCTGCAGACACCGTTGTAGTTAAGACTTTAGTTTACTCCTTGTGATACTCTCTGTACCTTGTTTCTTTCACTCAGAAATTCGGAATTTCTTATTTGGCTCTGAAAGCATTCATTTCTTTCAAAAACTCATGAAAATGTAGCCTCATTCAGAAAGTTCACTGACTTGATTTTTGCCTAAAAACAATCCACTATTTATCTCTATTGGAGATACTCAAAAAAGAAGGAAAAAAAAAAAATTCCACAGGACACAGCAATAATATAAAGGGAACATTCGAGTTAAGGAATCAGGTTTATCATTCTGCAAGTTACCAAAAAAACTCTGGACTCAGTTTCCTCATGTTTATCAAATAAAGAGTTAAATTCACTGATTTTTCAGGTCCCTCCATTTTGGAGTCCATTATGCTATAGGTATTAACACTCTGAAGTTTTAAACAAGAAATTTCAGACCCTAGTTTGAACAATTAAAATATTTTAAAGTGTGGATTTCCCAGGAGCTACTTTGAAGTAGTATCATTTATTTTGAGTTAATTTAAAATTTTTCATTACTTGTAATCACTTTGCTACCTATAGAAGCATTATATGTATTAATATGTTGCTGGCTAAGGTTAAAATTTATAGCTGATACTTGTTTTCCTGGTTTATTAGGAACTTTTGTGGAGTTGCAATTTCAGCTAAAATTAAAGTGTCCTTTTATAATCTTCTGTTTAACATATTTTACTGTTAGGTTTAGCTAAGGTGATGTATATGTCTAACATACATTTTTTTGAAGTTTTTCTGAATTGATTACCAAGATTGATTTCTAATTGGGAAGAACCTTTAAGTCACCTACCACAATTTATCATTTGATATGTATTCTCTAACTTTGGAAAGTTAGTGTTTGTTAAAAAAAAATTTTTTTTTTTTTTGGTTTTCTTAGTTGTAAGCGATTTTTGGAAATGATTCTAAGTGAATCTTTTTGTGTTTTGTATTTTATTAGATTAAGGTATAGGTACTTTAAGTTGAACTTGGGGAAAAGATGAGATTCGCTTGAAGGATTCAGTGAATATTCTTATGACAGTAATACATTTGTACATAAAATTCAACCTTAAATTTTTATTTTCTGCATGTCTAATGTGGGTAAATCTGTTGATCTTGGTATACTGCATTATTTTAATGTACTTTAAAGCAAAACGACAGTATCCTAAAGGTAAAATTTTGCATATTGCTAGCAAAACGTGTCCTTTATGAATATTGCTTTCATCATGAAATATTGAACAAGTGATTTTTAAAGTAACTTTTGTTTTGAATGCAGTATTTTGGTTGTTTTTCTTTTTAGTTGTGAGGAAACTGTTTCTGTTTTATTTTGGTCATGAATTTACAGAGTGGATTGTATGTTCATCAACTCATTTCCAGGAAGAGATTTGAATATTCAGTTCACAGAAAAGTAAACACATCAGTTTTCTTCATAACACCCTTGGAAGGGAGGAAGAGTTGATAGTTACTGTTTACTCTGGCTTAGATGCTCCCAAAGAATCGTAGGTACACGAAATAAGAAGTTGCTCTTTCCCCTTATCCCCCCTTTTCATTCTGTCTTAAATACATACTGCTCACATGAAGAAAGATGGCAGAGGTGAGGAAGGTACCAAATCCATGGCTTGGAAAGCCCAGTGAGAAACAGAGCTGGCAGGGAATTAGGCCCCCAAACCCTTGCAGACAGTACGCATGGTCTGCTCTCTCTCCTTGTCTGTGTTTCTCAGGGTGGTCAGAGAACCTGTTGTGTTAGGATAGGCCTGGGACTTGTTAAAATGCAGATTTGTGGGTTTACTAAGGGCTTAAAGAATCAGAACCTTAGGGAGTTGGACCAAGGAATGTGTAATTTTTTTTTTTGGCGGTGGGCGGGGCGGGGGGAGACTGCATTGTGATACCTGTGGGATCCTAGTCCCAGACAAGAGACCAAACTCATTAACCCCTTCCCACACGCCCCCTCCCCATTGGGATTTTGGAGTCTTAACCACTGGACCTCCGGGGAAGCCTGGGAATGTGTATTTTTGCTGTCCTTGCCTGACTCAATTATGACTTTGCTGGTGGGAGGTGGGGTTTGTACTTTAAACAAGCTCCCCAGCCCTTCTTACCTCTCTTAAGTTGGAGAGCTGTTGCTGTACTGGAATCAGAACCTGAGAGGTAAGGAAGAAAACAGGTCCATCCTGAAGTTACTGTGTATCTAGGCACTGGTGGGTTTTCAGCTGGTTGTCAGTAGACAGAGTTTATGCTTCATGTTAGTGTTGGAGGAACAGAATTGAAATCCGTCTCATGTGTTCTCTTGTCTGTAATAGCAGTAACCCGAGGTAAGGGCTAATAGAAGTATATATAATAGGTTAGAGTGTATGACGAAGGCAATGGCATCCCACTCCAGTACTCTTGCCTGGAAACTCCTATGGATGGAGAAGCCTGGTAGGCTGCAATCCATGGGGTCGCTGAGTCAGACACGACTGAGTGACTTCACTTTCACTTTTCACTTTTATGTATTGGAGAAGGAAATGGCAACCCACTCCAATGTTCTTGCCTGGAGAATCCCAGGGACGGGGAAGCCCAATGGGCTGCCATCTGTGGGGTCACACAGAGTCGGACACGACTGAAGCGACTTAGCAGCAGCAGCAGCAGAGTGTATGACTCAAAGGAGAGTGGATATGGCATATAGAAATTCTGTTTTTATAAATATTGTCTCACTTAACTTTCTATTAAGGTTTTTGTGCCCATTTTACAGGTGAAAAAATGGGTTTAGAGAGATTGAGTAAACTAATAAGTCACTGGTAACTGGTGAAGGAAAGTTTTGAAGCAGATCTCACTGATGGCAAAATATATGCAGTTTCTACATCCTGTTTTTCTTGTAATGATCAGGAGACTCTTCCCACTAAAAACTTTGTTTTACTTTGAGGCTTTGCTGTTCTGGCTTATTGAAAGTGGAGGAATGAATGATATTCTTGAACCACTGGGGTCTCTGGATGTACATGCTGAGGTTCTTGGAGACCTCTGATTTCTAGTCTAAAGTGTTAAACTCTCCTGAGAAGGTATACCCATATGTTGATTCTCTGTCTACCTGTTGTAAACACCAGGAGTAGCAGCTCTTTTCTTAAGGTTATAAAGCAGTTGCTTTCAGACCTTGACTTTGTGTCAGGATCACCTGGAGAGTCAGATATTTGGGTTTTGCCATAAGAGGTTATGACCTAGTAGGTCTGGGATGGGCCTTGGAATCTATATATTTAAAAAGCCTGTGTCTTCAGAATGCCCCCCAAGCAGTGTAGGGATGAAAATCACTTATCTATAGGCTGATTTCTGGGCTTCCCTTGTGCTCAGCTGGTAAAGAATCCGCCTGCTGTGCAGGAGACCTGGGTGCGATCCCTGGGTTGGGAAGATCCCTTGGAGAAGGAAAAGGCTACCCATTCCATTATTCTGGCTTGGAGAATTCCATGGACTGTGTAGACCATGAGGTCACAAAGAGTCGGACACCACTGAGCGACTTGCACTTTCGCGTAGGCTGGTTTCTATCAGTATTTACAGCAGTAGTTCTCAAGGAGAAGGAGTTAGCATTAGAATCACTTGGAAATTTTTTTTTTCTTGTAAACTTGAACACTAAGTGTATCAGATATGTAGAGGGATGGAATGAATAAACAAAGCTCTGATGATGATTTTAATGCACGCAGTATTTAAGCAATCTCTAGTCATACCTCACTCTTAGCTGGAATGGTTGGTGAGCATGTATATTAATCCAGTAAGTATATTTCCCATATGCTGTGGCATACCAGTTATACTTAAGATTGAGAATACTGTCAAAGCATTTCACATTAAAACTGTACAGCATATACTTGAATATTCTTTTGATTCAGAAGCTTCTTTGGAAGTTTGAAGTACTTCAAGGTCATTATTAGCACGAATGATCACTGTTGGTGCTCCAGAAGTGCCAGGTTAGAGGCATTTTATTATGTTGGGAAAATTGATATTCAATCCAGAGTGAATTTCATGTCTCAGATTTTCAGAAATGTTATATTTGTTGAAATTGGTGCCAAGGGTAGGCTTCCTAAAAAGAAAGTGGTGAATAAAAGGGGAGAAGTATCCTAATAGGTGTTAAGTAGGTGTTATTAGAGACAGGAATGAAGGGAGCAGAGAAGAAAAATAACCTAACGTTTGGTTTGATGGGTTCACAGGCAGGAATGGCTCGAGGAGGGGTCAGGAAGGGGTTGTACAGTCTTTAACTGTGCTATTCCCTGCTGGTAAGATACTAGTACAGGGATCAACAGGGTCCCCTAAAATCTACACACACCAAAATAACTTTGAGCCCCATCTCGAAAGGTGCTTTGGTAGTGGTGAGAAAACCCAAGCTCCTTGTAACTGGGAAGTTCAGGATCAGAAACCCCAAGAGGGCCAGTAGCTGGCAGAGAGGGACACGGGACGGTAGGGGCAAGCACAGTGTTCACTGGTTGTGTTCTCTGAGATTCTGGATAAAAATGAAGAGAACTCCACACCTGTCATTTTGCTTGGTTTTAAGGAATGCAGCTTTTGAGTGGTGAACTAAATAGTAGTCATACATAGCCTTGTATGTTCAGGATACTGTCATTTTGCCTTCTGTAAGGCAGTTTTCATCAAAGCTGACTCTGGAGGAAGAGGTTATGCCTTCCAATAAAGGAGTTATATATTCAAAATTTAAGCAGTCTCAAGTGGTTTTGCTTAAACCTAGTGGGTAACGGCATGTTTTGGGGTTGGAAGAAAAGAGAAGCTACATTAAGGACTTATTGCTCTAATTTGCAAATTCAAAATGCAGCTGGAGTTAAAAGCAACTATAATATAAATTTGGAAAAATAGAGAATTGGAACATCTTTGTGCTATTTGTGGGTCATATTTGTTATTTCCATTATTTAGTAGGGACCACATAATTTTGAGGTAGTTTTCAAAATACAGTGGTCTAAGATTAAATAAGATGGTATATGTCAGACATTTTACAAGATTTTGAATGGGGCCCTGTAAGGTTGGCATGTATCATTCTGCCTATTTGCCATTTGCAGTTTACTGTCTCAGTTCGTGGTACAGTCATCTCTACCATAATGTGATATTCCTGAAAACCCTCTCCTTCTGTCAGATCAAACAATAAAGCTTACAGGACTGTGCGAAAAATAAGATTAAGGCTAGACTGCTCAAAACCATGTGACTTTATAACCAGAGCACTGACAAAAACAATGACAATCCAAATAAAAATATTAGCATTGTAGCACTGGGGGCGTTTGTGCACAGCTTCATATCCAGATGGTTCAAGACCTTCTTTTATCCTGGGACATGTTTTTCCTTCTTTGATCTGTAGATTCTTGTAGGTATTAGCTTCTATTGGAGGCCAGTTTTCACCAAAATTAAGCCTCTGGTCCAGGGTTTAGCCTTCATGTGTGCCCACAACATCACCAGGCAGTGCAGAGTGCAACAGGTATGGAAGATGCTGAGTCAGCCTCCACCGCTGCTTGTACTAAAGGAAGGTGCTTTGGTAAGAATCTCACGCTGAGTCTTTATTATTTGTGAAAGATCTTGTCCTTGATAGCTTTGAAACATGAGCATGCGGGGAAGGATCACTTAGAAACCAGCACTGTTTCCCCACTGCACTGCTGTCGTTCCCACTTTGCCGGGCACGTGTGAAAGATGCCATGTCACAGAAGCATGTGTTGTGGCATAACTGACATGCTTTTGAATCTGTGATGGTGTCAAGATGCAGAGTTTGGAGTTGTCCAGGTTCTGTTGTTTTGGAAAGTTCTAGTTTTGGAGATCCTACAGTGTGTCAAGGTTAAGTGAAGTTTATTATTCGTCTCATGTTTTGTTGGCCTTTATATACAATAAAGAAGTGAAGAGGGGCTATTTCAATCAGCTTACTCATTTCTGCCCTGTAACAGAGTCACTGAATGGAATGAGCTCGTGTCTCAGTGCTGTATTAGCACTTGAGTTACATATATGAAGCAGGAGTGGCTTTAAGTTTCGACTCATTTGAAATGTAGTTATAGTGAGGTTTAAATTAAAAGTCATCTGCGCATACAGTAAATGGGAAAAAAGAGCTGCAGTAGCCAGTTGTCAAGATAAAGACATGGGTAAAACCAACAGACTGCTTTCAGCAATATAAACAGTCTGTGTTTCAAAGGGTTGTTTTGTTTTGTTTTAGGATTGGGAGAACTTCCACAGTAAGTAGAAGTTAGTTAAATGTGAAAGGCAGCAAACATACAATGTATATGTTGATATTGCATTGTTTTTCTTAAGTAACTGTAATATAATAAACATCTCCATGGCTCAACATGAGAAACGCATTGCCTGCAGTGGGCAGTTCTGGCTGACTTGGCTTTCTTTAGGGACTCTACTCCCTCATCATTCAGCCAGAGAAAGAGAATGTGGAGAAAGCATAACTCCCTGACTTGAAGCGACTCACATCACTGATGCTAATAACATCCCATAGGGAGAACAGCTCTGTGACCATGCCCACGTAAAAGAAAGCCTGGAAATGTGGTCCTGCTGGGGAACAGCTTTGTGCAGCAGAGGAGGGAGCTTGTGGTGCTGGTGACCAGAGAGTGAGAAAGAAGGAAGACTGTACTTGGATCAGACACCCTACAAATCAGGGTACAGGAGGCTGTGTGCGCGTGTGTGTGTCTGTAATGTAAATTGCTGTTACTTGGAGAATAAAAGAGACAGTCACTTTTAAAACTTTGATTTATATTTTAATATTTTAGGATTTGTTAGCCATGTCAGGTGCCTTATTTTACTCTTAAAAATGTTAAAACCATTCTTAGCCTGAGGGTCATAAAAAAATAGATCAACTCTATTTTAACTGGTCAGGTAAGACAAGTAACAATTTAGATTAGCTTTTAAAGGTAGCAAATGTGTTTAATAATTTTGTGTGATCTATGCTAAATACACCAAACTAAAATATACAACTAGAGTTTTAAATAATTTTTCTTTAGAAGAAACTTCATTGAGATTAAAATGACCTTCATAGACTAAATAAAAAGTACTTAAAAGTAAAGTATTCTATACCTGTGCCTTGTCAATGTTTCAGGTCTTAAATAGTTCATCTGTGTTTAGGACACTTTAGAATCTTGGTTAGTTGTTGTAACTTTAACAAAATCATATCTCATACTTAGGGAACTTGTTGACTGCTATTCTCCAAATAACTGCTCTCAAAAGTCACTCCTTGTTTTTATCTGTTAATTTACAGGTCACCAAATATATAACCTAAATATGTGTGCAAAATTCAGACCTAAGAAATTTACACTAAAACTTATATATTACTAAAACTAATTGGATTTTATTTGTTTTGTGTGTTAATAACCACTGGGAATAGATTAAAATTATCTAAAAATTCCTTATAAAGGTGTTAAAGCATCTAAATATGATTTAATACAAAAATGAAACAAAATTTTCATCATAACATGTTGATATGTTTTATAAATCATTCTAGAATTCAGAAAATATTTAAAAGATAAAGCCCTGTTAGTTAGTAGTGAAGGTTTAACAGAAGTCAACTTGTTTAAAGATAGTTGTTTGTTAATTTTAAATATGACTTAGGTTACATTTTCTGGTATTCTTAATTGGCTTTTAAAAATTAGGTTACTAAGGCATTAAAATAATAAATACATATCTTTATTTAGAGATTATTTAATAATTATAGTTTCTCTACATAATATCACCACCAGTTGAGACTGTACCAGGGTCTAGATGAGGATCTTTTTTTTTCTTACAAAGCCAAAATCTGTGACCTGTATAGGTAATACATAATTAATATCTTCTCAGACTATTGTGCTTGAGAGAGAAAACTGCAAATTATAATTAGAATAAAATCCAGACACTGAAATCTTTAATTGGAGCTGTATGGTGTTACAGGTCAAATACACACTATTTGAGATAAAATTTTTTGTCTGGTTGATCTTATTAATATAGCCTTTAATACTTTTAATGCATTTACTTATATTACCTGATGCTGGCTGAGTCTTTCACTCGCAGTGTTGTATCACTTGTATCCAGAGGACGCTGCCCAGTCTCCAAGCAGACCTCACTCCCTAGTGTTGTGAGAAGCCTCTGGGTGACCCTTTCTGAGCTTGATCAAAGCAAATACTGTTACATCCAGGGACTCCAGAACTTAATACTGCTGCAGATGTTGAAATGCTGTACACTATGTTTACAACCTTATTCACAAGCCTTTTCAGTTTTCAGTTCATAAGCCCATGTGGGTGCACTCTCTGAAATCTTCTTAGTGACACTGTAGCAATATTAATCAACACAGATTGTAGGACTTCTTCTCGAGACCAAAGAAAAAATGAATCGCTAAATTTCACCATGAAATTAGAAGATGCTTACTCCTTGGAAGAAAAGTTATGTCCAACCTAGATAGCATTTTCAAAAGCAGAGACATTACTTTGCTGACTAAGGTCCGTCTAGTCAAGGCTATGGTTTTTCCTGTGGTCATGTATGGATGTGAGAGTTGGACTGTGAAGAAGGCTGAGCACCGAAGAATTGATGCTTTTGAACTGTGATGTTGGCAAAGACTCTTGAGAGTCCCTTGGACTGCAAGGAGATCCAACCAGTCCATTCTGAAGGAGATCAACCCTGGGATTTCTTTGGAAGGAATGATGCTAAAGCTGAAACTCCAGTACTTTGGCCACCTCATGCGAAGAGTTGACTCATTGGAAAAGACTCTGATGCTGGGAGGGATTGGGGGCAGGCGGAGAAGGGGACGACCGAGGATGAGATGGCTGGATGGCATCACAGACTCAATGGACGTGAGTCTGAGTGAACTCCGGGAGATGGTGATGAACAGGGAGGCCTGGCGTGCTGCGATTCATGGGGTCACACAGAGTCGGACACGACTGAGCGACTGAACTGAACTGAACTGAATCACTCTTGGTTGATGTAAATACAGCTTTAAATAATAATGTTTTTAAAAACCCAGTAAATAATGCTTCATACTCATTAGAAGACTCCTAACTACTTTTGAAACTAGCATGATACTGTAAATCGTCTGTACTAGGATTTAAAGAAGAGGATGGCTCTGGTCAGAAAACCAGTATAACAAGTATTAGTGAGGTGGTAGAGAAATTGGGACCTCCGTGCACTGTGGCTGGTAATGTAAAATTATATAGACCTTGTGAGAGAAGAATGGTGATTTTTCAAAATATATATATATATGAGCTAGCAATTTGACTTTTGAGTGTATACACTAAAGCACTGAAAATGGGAATGTGAAGAGATGTTGGTACCACATGTTCATAACAGCATTATTCATAATAGTCAAAAAATGGAAGCAACCTCACTGTCCATGGGTAGATGAATGGATAAACAAAATGTGACATATATGTATAATGGAATATTATTGAGCCTTAAAAAGGATGGATATTCTGACACACGATACAGCATTGGATAAACTTGATGCTGAGTGACATAAGCCAGTAAGAAAAAAAAAAAGGACAAATACTCTATAATTCTGCTTTTATGAGTTAACTAGAGTAGCCAGCCTCATAGAGAAACAGAAAGAATGGTGGTTGCCGGGGGCTGGGGGTGGGGAATGGCGAGGGATGTAGTTTCAGGTCAGGAAGGTGAAAAGAGTTCTGTGGCTGGGTACTGGCGATGGTCGCACAGCAGTGTGGATGTGCTTAGTGCCTCTGAACTAACTGTGCACTGAAAAATGGTTACGATAGTAAATTTTATGTCATGTATATTTTATGAAAATTTGAAAAAAGTCAACAGACAAACCCTTCAGATAGTTTTATTTCTTCATAGTCCTACTCACAACTTAAACACGGAAAACCAAGGAACAAACAATATCGTTTTCTCTTCCTTGCCCAGTACTGCTGTCAGTTTAAAAAGCAAAAGCCACACTAATTATTCCCCCACAGCCAATCCACGGGGATCAGGGCATACCTCTTACCAGCATCCTAGTCACAGTGTCCAGCTGGGAACCGGCCTCAATTGTGTTACCTAAAAAATGATGTTTTGAAATTGGTCTCGTCTGCTTCTGCTGCTGTTAGGTGAAAAAGTCCTAGTGTTGGTCACCACAGCGATGCCCAGGGTCTCGACTTTGAAAAAAACAACCAAGTGTTATTAAATCTGAGCTGACTCCCATAAAGGGTGGGTGGTATCTGACATCCAAGGTCCCTCTCCTGCCTGGGCTGTGGCGACGAGACACTGCTTCTACGGAGGGCCAAGGGAGCCGAGGCCCTCAGAGCACGTCTTCTGGAGCCTGAGTGCTTAGTCTCTTGTATCCTTATCTAACCTCAGAGTTTTGGGGTTTCCTTACCCACTCCAGTGTTCTTGCCTGGAGAATCCCAGGAACGGCGGAGCCTCCTGGGCTGCCGTCTATGGATGGAGTTGCACAGGGTCGGACACGACTGAAGCGACTTAGCAGCAGCAGCAGCATAGGTAAAATAGTGCTTATTTGGGGTACAAAGATCCAGAACAGCTTTGAGGAGGAGGATTTTACTACTTTACAGGGTTGTTTTGAGAATGAAGAGTTAATACATGTAAAGTCTGAGAATAGCGCTTTGATACACTTACTAAATGTTAGATATTAACAGCTTTTTCTACCTGAAAATTGTACCTGGTATTGATAACGTTCTTACCAGACCAAATTTTCTTCCTTTTTTTGACTCTTAGCAAACCCTCTTTCTACATGTAGAAATATGCCTTGCTTAGGTGTTCAAAGTAAATTTTTCAACTAAGGATGTGATATTGTTAAAGCAGTTAGAAATACATATCTATTAAATGTTTGTTCTCATTGTAAGTGAAGCCAAGAAGAAAACTATAGTCACTTTGTAATTTATTTACATATTGATAAATGCTTGTATAAAAAGTGAGTTGTCCATATTCAAGAATAGATTTGACAGGCAGTCTTTTATTTTTTTTAGTCTTCATTGAATTTGTTACAATATTGTTTCTGTTTTATGTTTTTTAAATTTATTTATTTTAATTAGAGGATAATTACTTTACAGTGTTGTGATGGCTCTTGCCGTACATCGACATGAATCAGCCATGGGTGCATATGTGTCCCCCCATGCTGATCCCCGCTCCCACCTCCCTCCCCACCCCATCCCTCTGGGTTGTCCCAGAGCACTGGCTTTGGATGCCCTGCCAGGCAGTCTTTTGACATACTGCTGCTGCTGCTAAGTCGCTTCAGTCGTGTCCGACTCTGTGCGACCCCATAGACGGCAGCTCACCAGGCTCCACTGTCCCTGGGATTCTCCGGGCAAGGACACTGGAGTGGGCTGCCATTTCCTTCTCCAATGCATGAAAGTGAAAAGTGAAAGTGAATTCGCTCAATTGTGTCCAACTCTTAGCAACCCCATGGACTGCAGCCCACCAGGTTCCTCCATCCATGGGATTTTCCAGGCAAGAGTACTGGAGTGGGGTGCCATTGCCTTCTCCCTTTTGACATACATTCTTGTCTAAAAGTCAAAACATATTATGTGGCACCAAAAAGAAATCTAAATGTTTATATGAGTTTTTTTAAGGAAAAAAATGTTATTATGAAATATTGTCATGCATGTGTAAACTTCTGATGGATAAAGAGAGTTCACCACCCTTCAGTTGATAAAGAAAATACTGGATACAAATGGTTTAACTGTGCAACCATTCTTTAAAATCCCCTCAGCCAAGATAGATGTTAACCAGCCATTTTATACTCTCTTCTAATAACACTGACAGATCTTAATTCTCTGAACCTGTCACCAGATCAAAGACCTTCAGTGGTCTTTCTTTGTTCACAGAAGGTACCCCAAACTTTGAAACCTAAAGTATGAAGTCTGTGGTTCCAAGACGCTTTTCTAGCCCCGTATTTCATTACCTTATTATTTCATTACCCTGCTACTCTGTTTTCATAATGAAATGGTCTTACAACACTCCTTATTTAACCAAACCATTCTCATCCCTTATACTGTTTGTCTCCATGCACCCTAGTCTCTAATGGAACCTTGAAAACAACCTTAGCCGACTCGTGATGGGGGTGGGGAGGGTTGCCAATGACAGTTGCCAGGGTCTGGTTGTTTCAGGTAGTGATTTTAATTTCTTGTCTTGGAAACGTTAGTGATTTTAATTTTTTGCCTTGGAAACGTTAGACAAACTGAAGGTATGTAGACGAGTTTAGTTTAGTCTGTTCTCTATGAATGGTGGCTAAAGTCCAGGTAGGAGTTAGCAAATTAATAATCTGTTACTTGCTTTTCATAAAGGAAGCATCTGTCAACTTGTAGTTCATCTGTCCAACTTAGGTCTTCTCTAGCTAGATGCCTGTTCTGTGGGCCACTGGACTCCTATAGGCTCAGGCAGAACCCAAACCAGTAAAAAGAAAAGAAAAGAAAAATGGAGAATTAAAGAGCAGAGGAAGAGTTTACTTGGTTACTTGGTTCTTTATCAGATATCTTTAAGTGTTTGTATTAGTTCTATTTATAGCCAAAATTACAGTAAATTTAGAAGTTTTTGGTTTGATCTAAGCTCCTTGCCCGTTTCTTTTCTTTTTTTTTTTTTTTAAAGTTATCAGGTGTTATTCTTAAAAACTTGGTATTTTTCAAAGTGATTTCTCCATGGTTTGGGATATTTTATATGCTGTTTTCGTCAGCTTTAATGTATATGTATAAGTAAGTTCCTTTTTGATTGGAATTCAAATTGTACTTTTTCAGAACTGCCTCATGACCACCTGAAGCCACATAAGTAAGACTAATACAGTGATTTGGGGGGCCCATTTGTAATTTTCAGAGTTTCATAATATTAATTCCTGAGGTTGCTGCAGGTTGACCGCAGAGCAGTCAAACTTTGGAAAGATTAGAGTAGGCCAGTTCATTGTTGAGCATGTGAGGTTACTGGATGTGACTGGCAAATGCACCTGTGGTCTGTTTTTGGTAATTTTTGCTGGCGGTGGTCTTCTCTAGGATAACCTCTCTCTCCACAGGACAGTTTGCTGCTGCTTCTGCCTGTTGCGTGGAAGACCTGGCTCCCACCCGGCCTCTGTGGTACCGGGCCCTCTGTGCTGTAGTCATCCGGCCTCTGTTATAAGACCAGGGGTAACGGGATCAGTGCTGTGTTGCTTACAGTTAAGAAGGACCTCTGACTTCAGGCTTTATATGTCAGAGAGGTCTTGCAGTGTACATTGCCACTGCATTAGCCCACTGTATTAGCTTCCTCCTAAGGCTCTTGTGACAGAATAGCATGAATGGGGTGGCTTACAGCTACAGAGATTTGTTCTCTAAAACCAAGGTGCCAGAAGGGCCATGTTCTCTCTGAGTCCCTTGGTAGAATCCTTCTTTGCTACCTCCTAGCTTTTGGTGATGGCCATCAGTCCATGGCATTCCTTGACTTGCAGCTGCAAGGCTTCATTATCTGCCTCTGATGTCACGTGAAATCCTTCTCCCTGTGTCTGTGTCCAAATTTTCCTTTTCTTATACCAGTTATGTTGGACTAAGGCCCAGCCTACTCTAGTATGACTCCGTTTTCATTTATTACCTCTGCAACTTACCCTGTTTCTAGATAAGATCTCAATCTGATATCCTGGGGGTTACAACTTCACGTGTCTTTTTGAGAGACACAGTGCAACCCATAACATTCATGATTTTTTCTTTAGCATTGCAGATTTGGAAATTCTCTTTAGTGGTTGACCCAATGTCAGTCTGACTAAAAATGAAGGCAGTTTGGGTATAGTAGTAACCTTTCAAACAAGAAAGCTATGTGGTTATGAAAACAGACTATAATGAAGGTTATGAAAGAGGTAAAACTAGAGCTTCACTGTAGGATAAGCAAGGGTCTTTGAGCTGGGCTGTATGATATTATACAGCCTGTTCCACCTAACTTCCTTATAGTCAAAACGGTGGTTTTCCCAGTAGTCATGTATGGATGTGAGAGTTGGACCATAAAGAAGGCTGAGCACTAAAGAATTGATGCTTTTAAACTGTGATGCTAGAGAAGACTCTTGAGAGTCCCTTGAACTGCAAGGAGATCAAACCAGTCAATCCTAAAGGAAATCAACCCTGAATATTCATTGGAAGGACTGATGTTGAAGCTGAAGCTCAAATACTTTGGCCATCTGATGTGAAGAGCCAACTCATTAGAAAAAGACCCTGATGATGGGAAAGATTGAGGGCAGGAGGAGAAGGGAATGACAGAGGGCGAGATGGTTGGATGGCATCACCAACTCAATGCACATGAGTTTGAGCAAGCTCTGGGAGATGGTGAAGGACTGGGAAGCCTGGTGTGCTGCAGTCCATGGGGTCGCAAAGAGTCAGACATAACTGAGCAACCACCGCCACCACCTAACCTCATACTGAAACAAATGGAAATACGGTGGGGCTCCCTACAGATAGTGCATTTTCCTGAAGTTTTGTAGTCCTGTAGGTTTAGGCTTGGAACAGATTGCCGAGTTCTCAAAGCCTGGGTTTGCCCCCAAGTGGAGTGAGAACTCTGCCTCCCAGGTAGGGTTATTCAGGGCTCGGATGAGTCGACGCTGCAGAGCGTCTGGCACACGTGGCGTGCTTGCTCTGTGGGAGTCGCCCTCTCCATCTTCTCGTAGTCTTGGCCGCACTGAAAGCGGCTGTCAGTGGAGCAGCTGGAGTCCGCCGTGCTGCCAGCAGTGACATCTTGCTGCCAGTGGCGCCAGACTTTGCCCAGTGTGGATCTAAGAATAGTAACCAGGAAGACCGCCAGAGGAGGTCTCTCGTTCTGACCTAGAGGCTTTGTGGGGGTTTTCTCTGAGAAAGACACTCGCACTTCGTTACGGTGCACTGGGTGCTGTGGGTCTGGGTCCCCGTGGGTGCAGTGCTGTGGGTCTGTGCCTCAGCTACACCTCATCTGCCTTCTCACCCAGATTTTTCAATATCCTTGGATTTTGGGTGGCAGGAGGTACTGTGGGGCAGTACGTTAATGCTTTGGAAGATAGTCTAATATGCAATTTAACTCAACGTAATTTTTTAAAGTATATACATCTGTTTCAGACATAAAGGGGTATTATAATAAAAACACCAGTTTACCGGTATATTTGAAACCATTTTTTGCCTTTTGAAGTGTCAATAATATGCTTACGTTTTCTTTGAGAGGAGTTTATTCTTGACATAGTAAATGTAGTCAGTCCTTGCTAATCTTTTACAGTAGGCCATTTACTCAGCCAACTTTCAGTTTCTGGTTCTGTAAATTGAAAATGATAGTAGCTGTATACCAATCTTATACAATTATAAGCATCACAACAGGATATAGGCATATGTTGGTCAGTTGGATGAGATGGCTGGATGGCATCACTGACTCGATGGACGTGAGTCTGAGTGATCTCCGAGAGATGGTGATGAACAGGGAGGCCTGGCGTGCTGCAATTCATGGGGTCACAAAGAGTCGGACACGACTGAGCGACTGAACTGAACTGAACTGAACTGGACTAGATCATTTCTCAGGTTTACTTCAGTTGTGAGATTATTCAGTTTTTTGAAGACAGATAACTTGTAAAAGTGCTTTAAAGATGCTAATCGTGTAGGACAGTGATGATAATATCAATTTGGAAACACTTGGCACTCAAGTTGGGAACTTGTAAAATGAGTTTTACAAGGTCATTTATTTTATACTCACAGAATCATTCATGAGGCAGTCTTTCTTGGAAGTCAGAAATTAATATTACTCTGTCCAGCTTTAAATGCACATCAGCCTTCTTCTGATTCTTTAAGGATAAACTTACACAACTGTCTTTTTGTCTTTGCATCACTCTCTTTGTACAGTCAAGAAAAGATCACCAAAAATGCTGAGTAGCCCTGTTGATACTGTTGACAGACTGTGGGAGGTATAGTGATGATGATGCTGAGGTGTCATTGGTCTGGTAGGAGAGGGAAGCATAGTGAACAGGGGTTAAAAATCTTAAATTGCTTTCAGACTGAAATAATGATTTTCAAGTAGATAATCAGAATTAATTTTTCTTTTTTTTTTTTTTTTTTTAGTATTTACTCCAGTAGTGATCTGAGGAATAGATCTTGCTGTAGATCTTCTTTTTTCCCTCCTGTATTTTGTGTAGGAGTAAGAGGGATCCTGATAATTGCAAATTATGTTGGGACTTTGGTTAAATAATCTCCTACCCAGGGGTATTTGAGAAGGTGAAAAGGTCCTTTGGTTGTCATTTCCCTTTCGCTTCCCAGTGTCTTGAGGAAAGAATTACTGAAGAGAGCTGTAGGGCTTGTCAGGGGACCTCAGGTGGGAGCTGGACTTGGAGGAGTCTCAAGTTAGGGCCTCTACAACAGAAGTCAGTGTAACCTCTCACTTGATTAATGAGCCACCAAAGGAAGGCATGTGCGTTCTTTGCTACAGTCACAGCCACTTTGTTCTTTGAATCAAAGGAAAGAACAGAATGTCTAATTATAATAATCTTCTAATAATTACAATATTTTGCATTCATTTTCTTTTAAAAATCTATTTGAGTAACTACTAGCCTTCAGAAGATGTTGGAAAATAGTATTTAGGCAGCAGCTGGCAGCTACCAGTGCTGGAGTCTGTGCAGTGCTCAGCTCGTAAAAGATTTCATTAGTTGGACATACACTTTGATTTCCTTATTGCTGCACAAGTACATTCTCTTGAGCAGCTGCTTTGGAAAGGAATGTACAATAAACATTTCTACACTTGTTTTAAATATGTGGGTTTTGTTGGAGTGTCACTTGCCATCTGGTAGAGAGAGGAGTGGCTTACTTGTAGAGAGGAGATGTCTGGAGTCTCTACATGTGTTCCTAATGCAATTTCAGGTCCCCTTTTCATTTTTCATTCAGTAAGAGGAAATAATTGACAGCTGTAATTATTTTGTTCTCTTAGATCCTTCAGTTCAGTTCAGTTCAGTCGCTCAGTCGTGTCCGACTCTTTGCGACCCCATGAATCGCAGCACGCCAGGCCTCCCTGTCCATCACCATCTCTCGGAGTTCACTCAGACTCACATCCATCGAGTCAGTGATGCCATCCAGCCATCTCATCCTCGGTCGTCCCCTTCTCCTCCTGCCCCCAATCCCTCCCAGCATCAGAGTCTTTTCCAATGAGTCAACTCTTCGCATGAGGTGGCCAAAGTACTGGAGTTTCACTCCTTCAGAATGGACTGGTTGGATCTCCTTGCAGTCCAAGGGACTCTCAAGAGTCTTCTCCAACACCACAGTTCAAAAGCATCAATTCTTCGGCGATCAGCCTTCTTCACAGTCCAACTCTCACATCCATACATGACCACAGGAAAAACCATAGCCTTGACTAAACGGACCTTAGTCTTAGATCCTTAGGAAGACCTATACATAGGATAGAATTTATAGAAATATTTGGAATTGCCCCTGACCAGTAGTAGTTTTAATGAAAGCAGATGTTTTTTCTACTGTTTATTGAAGCTTAGTAGATTTTAGACAAATAAATACATTGTAAACAAGTCAGACAAAAATACTGATGTATGTAAAAAAAGAGCTGCCCTCATCCCAAATCACTAACAGCAGAAAGGTGCCACATTCATCCCTCCCCCCAGTGTTTTTTTCTATGTCCCATCAGCTAACTGAATATCAGAATGATATTTGAATGGAATTCATACAGAACTGAATTGTGGTTGTGTCATAACCACATTGATGGCTATTGATAAGAGCAATCAGATATTAGTTCTGTGGGGGCCACAGGAGCCACAGGGACTGGTGGAGGTGGGTTGAATAAAGGAAAATCCTGCCTCAGCAGAGACATGGGCAGGAAGAGTCATCATCCAGGAACTTACTCATATCTGGAGTAACCGCCGTCACAACCGCTGACTCAGGTTGAGCGTCTCCTAGGGGCAAGGCACCGCGCACTGCATGTACGTCTTATCGAGTCCGCGCTGCTCTCCTGTGAGACCAGTGCTGTTGTCCCCAGTTTACAGACATGGACGTGGAAGTGCAGAGAAGTGAGTTGCCCAGCATCAGATGGCTTAGTGACAGGCTTAAATTTAGCCAGTCTGGCCCCAGAATCACATTCCCACAGTGTTAACACTATCTTCTGGAAACACACCCCTGTTCTCTGGAAGCCATTATATTTTAAAATCATACCTTTTGGCCCGCAAATGAGGCAAATGGAAATTTAGATACATTAATGACTTAAATAGCAGATAAGAAAGTTGGTATAATTAATTAAATCTGTGACTTGAAACAATCCCACTTATGCAAAGACTTGCAGGAATCCTCCTTCTGATTTCGCTTGTTAAAGTAAATGTTTTTCCCCATGAGTCTTCTATAGTGTTTTATTCTTGATGTTTGTCTTTGGGCCTGCATGCTTTCTGGCTTTTGCTCCTGCTGAGTAGGCAAACATATCTGGAGACAACCATGGAGTACAGGAAAAGAAAAGCTTTGCAGTTTAGAATTGATTTATGTGGAAGCTTCTACTGTGGTTCAAAAAAAAAAAAAAAGGTGTGTGTGGGAGCTCTGCCCTCTTTTATGCATTGATCATCCCCTGTTATAGTAAACCAAACTTGTTTTATATGAGGGGAGGCAGGCATGAATGTGTCAGAGGTCAGTGCCACTGTGATATTCATGTGACTACCTTGAGAAGTTATTGTTGAGAAAGTGTACTTGTGTGGATACAAAATGGGTAGGGAAAACACCCCCCTGAAGATGGGTAAACTGACCTAAAGTCTGTGCCTTAGTGAAGGGATGGTATTTTGAGGGATGTTGCTCTTAACCTCTGGTAATTAGCAGTGAAACAGGCAACCTGTCCTGGGCTGAGTTTTCCCCGCTCAGTCAGTTTTTGAATTAGCTGTGTGTGTGTGCACATTTATGTGTGTCTGCACGCCCCTAATTCTAGCACCTGCAGAATTCCTAATGACCGTTTTTGTTCTGAGGCGCTCTGTGTACAGTTGGTTCCTTTGGTGGCCCATACTCCAGCAAACCCCTTCATGGATCACAGCCTTGTCTTGATGAGGGGGCTTACGTAACTCAGTGAAGCTATGAGCCAGCCCATGCGGGCAACACAAAACAGACAGGTCATAGTGGAGAGCTCTGACAAAACGTGGTCCACTTGAGGAGGGAATGCCAAACCACTCCAGGATTCTTGCCGTGAGAACCCCGTGAACAGTATGAAAAGGCAAAAAGATAGGACCCTGGAAGATGAACCCCCTAGGTCGGAAGGTATTCAGTATGTTACTGGGGAAGAGCAGAGGGCAATTACTAATAGCTCCAGAAAGAAAGAAGCGGCTGGGCCAAAGCAGAAATGGCACTCAGATATGGATGTGTCTGCTGGTGAAAGTAAAGTGCAATGCTGTAAAGAACACTATTGCATAGGAACCTGGGATATTAGGTCCATGAATCAAGGTAAATTGTATGTGATCAAACAGGAGATGGCAAGAGTGAACATCGACGTTCTAGGAATCAGTGAACTAAAATGGACAGGAATGGGCGAATTTAATTCACATGACCGTTATATCTCCTACTGTGGGCAAGAATCTCTCAGAAGAAATAGAGTAGCCCTCATAGTCAACCAGAGTCTGAAATGCAGTTCTTGGGTGCAGTGTCAAAAACGACAGAATGATCTCGGTTTGTTTTGAAGGCAAACCATTCAACATCACAGTAATCGAAGTCTGTGTCCCACCACTAATGCTGAAGAAGCTGAAGTTGACTGGTTCTGTTTGAAGATCTACAAGCTTTTCTAGAACTAACACCAAGAAAATGTGTCCTTTTCATCATAGGGGATTGGAATGCAAAAGTAGGAAATCAGGAGATACCTGGAGTAACAGACAAGTTTGCTCTTGGAATACAAAATGAAGCGCAGCAAAGGCTAATGGAGTTTTGTCAAGAGAACACACTGGTCATAGCAAACACTTTTCCAACAACATAAGAAAGGACTCTGCACATGGACATAACCAAATGGTCAGTATCAAAATAAGATTGATTATATTCTTTGCAGGCATAGGTGGAGAAGCTCTGTATAATCAGTGATTACAAAACCTGGAGCTGACTGTGGCTCCGATCATGAGTTGCTTATAGCAAAATTCAGGCTTAAATTGCAGAAAGTAGGGAAAACCACTGGGGCATTCAGGTATGACCTAAATCCCTTATTATACAGTGGAGGTGACAAATAGATTCAAGGGATTAGATCTGGTAGATAGAGTGCCTGAAGAACTATGGACAGAGGTTTGTAACATTGTACAGGAGGTAGTGACCAAAACCATCCCAAAGAAAAAGAAATGCAAGAAAACAAAGTGGTTGTCTGAGGAGACTACAAATAGCTGAGGAAAGAAGGGAAGTGAAAAGGAAGGGAGAAAGGGAAAAAGATATACCCAACTGAATGCACAGTTTCAGAGAATAGCAAGGAGAAATAAGGCCTTCTTAAATGAACAATGCAAAGAAATAGAGGAAAACAATAGAATGGGAAAGACTAGAGATCTCTTCAAGAAAATTGGAGCTATCAAGGGAGTATTTCATGGAAGGATGGGCATGATAAAGGACGAGAATACACAGAGGAACTGTACAAAAAAGATCTTAATGACCCAGATAACCACAATCGTGTGATAACTCACCTAGAGCCAGATATCCTGGAGTGTGAATTCAAGTAAGCCTTAGGAAGCATTACTACTAACAAAGCTAGTGGAGGTGATGGAATTTCTGCTGAGAGCTATTTATAAAATCCTAAAAGATAGTGCCGTTAAAGTGCTGCACTCAATATGCCAGCAAATTTGGAAAACTGAGCAATGGCCACAGGACTGGAAAATGTCAGTTTTCATTCCAATCGCAAAGAAGGGCAACGCCAAAGAATGCTCAAACTACCGTACAATTGGGCTCATTTCACATGCTATTAAAGATTATGCTCAAAATCCTTCAAGCTAGGCTTTAGCAGTGTGTCAGCTGAGTGCTTTCCAGATGAACAAACTGGGTTTATAAAAGGCAGAGGAACCACCAATCAAATTGCCAACATTTGTTGGATCATAGAGAAAGCAAGAGAATTAAAAAAAAAAAAAACAAAAACCTGCTTCATTGACTATGCTAAAGTCTTTAACTGTGTGGATCACAACAAACAGTGGAAAATTCTTCAAGAGATGGGAGTACTACACCACCTTACCTGTGTCCTAAGAAACCTGTATGCCAGTCAAGAAGCAACAGTTAGAACCAGATGTGGAACAATTGACTGGTATCAAAATTGGGAAATGAGTACAACAGGGCTGTATATAGTCATCCTACTTAATTAACTTCTATGCAGAGTATATCATGCGGAATGCTTGCTGGGCTGGATAAATCACAAGCTGGAATTAAAATTGCCGGAAGAAATATCAACAGCTTCAGATATGCAGATGATACCACCCTAATGGCAGAAAGTGAAGAGGAACTAAAGAGCCTCTTGATGAGGATGAAAGAGGAGAGTGAAAAAGCTGGCTTGAAACTCAGCATTCAAAACAAAACTAAGATCCTGGCATCTGTCCCTTCACTTCATGGCAAATAGAAGGGGAAAAAGTGGAAGCAGTGACACATTTTCTCTTCATGGGCTCCAAAATCATCACAAACAGTAACTACAATCTTGAAATTAAAAGACGCTTGCTCCTTGGAGGGAAAACCTAGACAGCATATTGAAAAGCAGAAATATCTCTCTGCTGACAAAGGTCCATAAAGTCAAAACTGTGTTTTCTCTAGTAGTCATGTACGGATGTGACAGTTGGACCATAAGGGAGGCTGAGCACTGAGAAATTGATGCTTTCGAATGGTGGTGCTGGAGAAGACTCTTGAGAGTCCCCTGGACTGCAAGGAGATCCAGCCAGTCAGTCCTAAAGGAAATCAACCTTGAATATTCATTAGAAGGACTGATACTGATGTTCCAATACTTTCACCACCTGATGCAAAGAGCCAACTCACTGGAAAAGACCCTAATGCTGGGAAAGATTGAAGGTAAAAGGAGAAGTGTGAGGCAGAGGATGAGATGGTTGGATAGCATCACTGACTCAATGGACATGCATTTAAGCAAACTTCAGGAGATAGTTTTGGACAGGGGAGCCTGGCAGACTACAGTCCACGGGGTGACAGAGAGTTGGACACGACTTAGCAACTCAACAACAGCTCCAGCAAATCCTTTCTTCTTTATGTCATTCTGTCGCCTCATCTGGCAAAGCCTGTGACGTTTATGATCAAACAGACTTCAGGAACTCAAGAACAAGGTATGTAAAAAGAACAAAATATTTTGCCTTTTGTTTCTGTTGTAATTTCTGAACTAGTAAAGAGTCAATAATTCATTATTGCTTATCTAAATCCTTAGGTTGGAGTAACCATTGTAGTGGGTGATAGAATATCATTTTAATTATTTAAATCTAAGGATATTTTCTAACCTTGCAAAGACCTAAAAAATGAGTTCAATGTACTTTGTGTTCAGATGCTCTTGTTTTCCTTTCTGAGATTCTGCTTTAGCACTTGGGATGATCAGAATGTGGACAGGCAGCAGTTATTTTTAGGAGCTTAAGATATAATTGACATCATAAAATTTACCCATTTAAAGTGTATAATCCTGTGTTTTTAGTGTATTCACAATCACTGCAATCTACTTTTAGAACATTTTCATCCCTCCAGAAGGGAACCCTAGACCAATTGTAGTCATTCCTCTTTGCCCCTTGCCTGCAACTCCTGGGAATCAGTAACCTCTGTAGAATAGTTGCCTCTTCTGGACATCTCCTTTAAGTGGAATCATACAACATGTAGTCGTTTCTGATTGGCTTCTTTGACTTCTACGTAATGTTTCAGGGTTCATCCATGGGGCAGCCTGTATCAGTGCTTCATTGCTTTTTATGGCTGAATAAAATCCAGCTGTATCGGTAATACTACATTTTGTTTATCCATTTGGGTTGTTTTACTATCTGACTGCTGCTAAAAGTCATGTGCAGGTTTTTGTGTGAGCTGTGCTTTTATTTCTGTTGGACATACACCTCGGAGTGGACTGGCTGGGTCCTGTAGTGATTCTGTGTTTAACATTTTGAGGTGCTGAGTAGGGTTGGAAGTTAGCACTGTAATTTATATTTTGTTTGGTATGAGACATTATCTGATAATCAGGACCTTGTTTAAGTCATCTTCGTTAAAGGCTCTCCTGGGGTACTCATTGCTGACCCAGAGCTAACATCAGATCCAGCTAGAAGTTGCAGTGTTCATTTTCATGACTGTACAGGAGTAATGCTATTTCCCACGCCTGTGAGATCACATGGACTTTTATTTTTTCCTTCCTCTTTTGTTTCTGTACTGAAAAAATATTTATAGTGGTAAAATATTTAGCATAAAATATACCATTTTAACATTTAAGATTTTTATCATTGTGGTAAAATATGCATAGCAAAATGTATCATTTTAACCAGCTTTTAAGTGTGCAGTTCAGTGACATTAAGTACATTTGCAATGTTGTATAATAATCATTATGAAGAGGAACTAAAAGCCTCTTGATGAAAGTGAAAGAGGAGAGTGAAAAAGTTGGCTTAAAGCTCAACATTCAGAAAACTAAGATCATGGCAACTGGTCCTATCACTTTATGGGAAATAGATGGGGAAACAGTGGAAACAGTGTCAGGCTTTATTTTTTGGGGCTCTAAAATCACTGCAGATGGTGACTGCAGCCATGAAACTAAAAGACGTTTACTCCTTGGAAGGAAAGTTATGACCAACCTAGATAGTATATTCAAAAGCAGAGACATTACTTTGCCGACTAAGGTCCATCTAGTCAAGGCTATGGTTTTTCCAGTGGTCATGTATGAATGTGAGAGTTGGACTGTGAAGAAAGCTGAGCACCAAAGAATTGATGCTTTTGAACTGTGGTGTTGGAGAAGACTCTTGAGAGTCCCTTGGACTGCAAGGAGATCCAACCAGTCCATCCTAAATGAGATCAGTCCTGGATGTTCATTGGAAAGACTGATGCTAAAGCTGAAACTCCAGTACTTTGGCCACCTCATGTGAAGAGTTGACTCACTGGAAAAGACTCTGATGCTGGGAGGGATTGGGGGCAGGAGGAGAAGGGGACGACAGAGGATGAGATGGCTGGACGGCATCACTGACTCGATGAACATGAGTTTGAGTAGACTCCGGGAGTTGGTGATGAACAGGGAGGCCTGGCGTGCTGCAGTCCATGAGGTTGCAGAGTCGGACATGACTGAGCGACTGAACTGAACTGATAATAATCATCACCATCCATCTCCAGAGCTTTTTAATCTTGCCAGACAGAAATTCTGTGCCAGTTCAACACTAATTCTCCATTGCCTCCTTCCCAAGCCCCTTGTTGCCCCTGTTCCACTTTCTGTTGTCAGGATCTAATACTTCCTACAGGTGTGATGATACACTGATCCTTTTGTGTCTGGCTTATTTCACTTAGCATGTTTCATAGGTTCATTTATCTTGCAGCATGTATCAGAACTTGATTCCTTTTTAAAACTGGAAAATATTCTGTCATACAGATGCATACAGCATTTTCTTTATCTGTTCATCGTTTGGTGGGCATTTGGATTGTTTCCACTGTTTGACTTTTGCGAATAAAACTGCTGTTCACAGCAGCAGTTTTAGGTGACAGTGTGCCATCTTTCGCTGTACCTCGTTGCCCCTCGCCTTGCTTGTCCAGGCTTCAACTCGAAACATAATTTGGTATACAGATATCTGTTTGAGTCCCGTCTCTCACTTTTGGGTGTACGTATAGTGTGGAATTGCAGGATTACATGATAATTCTGTGTTTAACTTTTTGAGTTAAAACTGCCAGCTGTTTTCATCAGCAGCTGATGAACAAGTGTTCCAATTTCTCTACATGTTCCCCAACACATGTTACTTTCCTTGTTTTTTTCGTTACATTCATCCTGGTAGGTGTGAAGGTATCTCACTGTCGTTTTGATTTACATCTCCCTAATGGCAGGTAATGCTGAGCATGGTTGTTGGCTATTCGTATGTCTTCTTTGGGGAAATAGCCGTTCAAGGCCTTCACCTATTTAATTGGCTTGCTTATTTTCCTGGCAGTCATCACGGTTCTGTTATGCTGTTTTGAGTATCGTTATTGACTGAGTAGTAGTGTTAATATTTTTCCTATCTAATATTAGATTAAGTAATATATTAATAAATATTAATAATAAAAATAAATAAAACAGATTTTAATAAGGTTTGGTGCCTTATAGCTTAACGCTACATTTTTGGATTATTTTCCACTCTGTGTAAATGCACTTCTGAGATAACCCAAGACAGTGGTAAATGTGATTTGACTTATTGTTTTACAGTTATGCATTTACTGGCAAAACTGAAGTATAGTTAGAATGGCTCTTTTTTATCTAGTTGATGGATAGTATCATTATAATCAGTTTGCAAATATTAAAGTTGGCATCATTTGGCAAAACATTAGACAGTGTCCACTGCGTGTGGCTTTTTAAGACCTTACTGTCCTCTTATGTAACATGAGACAGTATAACACAGAGTGTATTCAGGAGAAGACAAATTCTAGCATTATACACGACCAATTTTAGTGACCGTTTGGACAAAAATTTGAGGCCCTTGGATGCAAGAATATATAATGTTTTTGTGCTGTTCTTCGGCTGCTTTTGTGCCTGTTCACTTATGTTAATACTGGATTGGAACTCATTGTTAATTTTTGCAGAACCGTGACCTAGGAGTTAACACATAACCTTTATTCTGAAGACTCAGTTGGGGCAAAAATAGAAAGCAGGTGCTAATAGGTTACGGTTTGTGCCCAGTGAGCCCGAATCCACTGTGACCGTGGACAGTGTGCCATCTTTCGCTGTACCTCGTTGCCCCTCGCCTTGCTTGTCCAGGCTTCAACTCGAAACATAATTTGGTTCAGATTCACCAGAAAACCATAGGAATTAGTAAATCTGCACTTCTCAGATTCAAAGAGTAGTTACCAAGGAAAAGGTTGGGTGACTTGCCGTTGACATGTTGCTTCAGGGGGTTTTCTTGGACTGAAGGTGTGTCCTAACCCTTTTTGACACCTTTCGTTCTTTGATGACACATTATCTCCTTTGAACCCCTCATTGGAAAGATAAACGAAACCTTAATGACTTTGAAATGCTTCATAAGTAAGTGATGGTGGTGTACCAGGAGCCACATCACACGTGTCCAGGTCTGATGTTCTTTCTGATATTTCATGTCTGACAAGTGGATTTTGTGAAATAGTTGAGTATGTGATTAGAGAAGAGCAATGTAGTTGGAAACTAGTGGACTGAAAAAAAGGGGGAATCCTGAGAATGAGAGACCTTGACTATTATGGCATAGATGTGTGTATTTATTTACTATACTTGAGCCATTTATTCCTTATGTTTTGATGCTTGGTTTATCTGAAAGGAACTAAGCCATATACCTGTTAAAACAGTGACTTAAAACAGGACTCCTGAATGTTCATTTCATTATTTTTGCTTTTCCTCTCAGACCTTTCATTTTCCCCACAGGAATCCATAGGGGAGAAGACTAGAATAACATAAATGTAGGAGCAGTAAAACCAAGGGGAAAAGGCTAACGACAGCTCTGAGTAAGTGCTGGGAACAGAGCGTGAACCCCAGGGGTGGAGAAAAGGCAAACGTCTAGCGGGTGCCTAGAGTAATTGACCTCATTCCAGCATGGCTGCTATGACACACAATTGCAGAGGTTGATACTGTAAAGGATCAGAGGACTGTTGGCTCTGCTTGAGGCACTTTCAAACCTCACTCCTGTACCTGAGTTGAAGCAGAAGCCTGTGGGATGATTGGCTTTCTGGCTGTGAATAGGCCAACTCAGTAGGGAAGCAAGTGGGAAGTGGTAGTGCTGGCCTGGTCACACTCCTTCCCACTGTAGAGGGAAGAGCGTAAGGGTGGCGCGAAGATGAGAGGGACTCCTCCAGACACTTCTTTTCACGTTACCGTTCAGAAGCACCGCGGCTGTAACTTCCCAGAATAGCTGGGCTGAGGAAGGGTTGTCTTTTTGATGTCTGTTTGACCTTTTGTTTTGCATGCATTTGTCAGAGAGGCTGGGGCCAGGGACAGCAGAGAAGATTTAGAAAGAAGTAAAATTTGCACCTTTCATGTAGCGCTGTGACTGTGGGTACCTTGGGCTTGTCCGTGAACTCAGCTCTGCCTCAGTTTCTCAGCAGTGAAATGAGTGACATAGGTAAAATAAGTGAGTTAATGTGTCTGAGGTGCTGAGGCGGCGCCCAGCGCAGAGTAAGCACTACAGAAGCGGTGGTGGTGACGTGAGACACTGAGAACAGCAACAGGCCCTGCAGACAGCAAAATGGACACATATTTTATCCTAGCTAAGTAAGTACTTCTACCAAATTCAGGATGTATTTTGTTACTCAGAATTCTTTTCTCTAGAGTTTCACCCTCAGGTTTTATTATGGGATTTAATTTTATCATGGATGTCTCTAGCAAATGCAGAACATAGTTGTGTGACCAAGTTAAGACGTGGTACTTGCAGCTGTGGGTGGATTTTTTGAGCTCTTTTGAGAACGCAGAAAACCTGACAGTGGAAACAACAAAAGACAAATTCTCTGAGTTTTTCCTGCAACAGTAATTATTTATTAGAATTAAGTGCATGTGGAAATAGGCTTGTTAATGCCTTGTCCTGGGTAATAAATGCTGTGCAGTGCTTTACTTCACATGCAACTGAATGTTTTAAAAAGTTTGAAAAAATGGTAATTATTAGAACTGGACCCACACAGAGTATGAATTAATGTTTTCTAACAATTATTGGTTGATTTGTGATCATCATAAATGGCCTGATTTTATTAGAAAATAATTTTAGTCTGTAATCACTTGGTTTTGGTATGATACGGTATTAGTAAAGGGTTCTATTTTCCTTGCTTTCATGAAAGGGGGAACAAATCGATCCTTTAAACCATTAAAGACGGTTCTTTAAACCATCTCTTTAAAGAACAGCTGTTTCCTCTTTCCCCGAAGTGATACTTCTGGTGGCCCATGGTCTAGAAAGGTTAGCTCAACTGAGAATGGATCACTGATCAGTGCATGAAAATGTGAGGTCTCAAATGCTTGTCCTACGTAGTTCTGCTAGGTCTTAGCCATTGGATGTGACATCTGAGTAAATAGATAGTGGTTTGTGGTTCATTACAGAGTTCTTTTTATGGATCCCAAATATCAGTCAGACAGACCATCTTAAAACTTTGAAGTTCAGTGCCCCACTGGCTTAATCAATAGGCCTTTGGTAATAAGTAATGTCTTAAACATTTTAGAAAGTCTAAGGTCATACTTTTAAATAAGCCAAAAACAAGCCAAAAAAAGTGAGTTTATTTTTTGTAGTTTTTGGAGAACAAAGTATGTACTGTACTTTTTCACTGTCACAGTGTCAATATCAAATCATTTTTAGATTCTAGTTTAGCTAGCTGACTTAAAATGAAATTTCAGGTAAAACATGATTGTAATAAAAAATTAAGATTTTTTTCCTCTTCCACAGTTGGTTAGGAGCACTCTAGGTTGTGATGTTGGTGAATCTTCATTCACCATTTACAAAATTAAATGAAGATTAATTCATTTAATAAAGATTCAATGAGTTCAGAGCATCTTGTGGACTAGGAAAAGAAGACTTTTTTCTGGATTTACTCTGTGGTAGCATATATATTCCTATTTAATACAGCCAGTGTGCATTATCTGCTTTTCCCTCCTTCCCTCACCTTTTTATACCCTTAACTCTTGGATTTGTTTCTCTGTTCATTCTTTTAAAACATTCTGAAGGCTTTCTTTTTTAGTTTCCTTTTACAATTAGGAAAGTTCCTGTCTTGGAAAATTTTAAATGAGCTTTTTTTTTAAAAGAAAAACAAAAAGCACCTTGAAATTATCATTTATTTTTCTGGGTCACTGTTTTTAAAATATATAAAATGTGATGGAATTAAACTATTTTCCAGATATGACATTCTGTGGAGTAGGGTGACATTGATCCTTCCACTGACCTTCCTTCTGCTTTCTTCTTCTTTTATTCAGCTTCATGTATTTGCCATGACCTGGATAACTAAGTACAGTTCTCTTTTACAGAGGCCTTTTATTCTTTATTTTTCCTTCTTTGTTAGTTAAGTCAACCAAAATTTTGAGTTGCACGTGCTTGCTGATATAGTTTAATAAATATTTTACCATTATATAAATATATTAGGTATTAAACTCTTAAAAGATTTGTGATAGCTTTTAAAGTGATTGACTAATTAGATTTATTAAGGGCTTAAAATGCTCCTGACATTGTAAAGAACTGTGGGGCCCCCCGAATGTGTTTACATTATAACTGGAAAAATAAAAGCATCTGAGAGAACAACCAAGTACTAAATCTTGCCCTCTTGAGTAAGTGCAGTCTCAGTATAGAGGGAGGACTGTGCTGTGCATTATGGTAGTTGTTGGCACTTACTGGCTGAAGAATCATGGTGTTCATCCTAGCTGTGGGACTGGATATTTTGGTTGCACTGCTCAAGGTTTTCTGATTTCAGGTGGGCAAATGGTTAGTGACATCCTAGGTTTGTTGGGATATCATGACCAAAGGCACTGACAGTAATTAGTCTGGGATGGGGGAGAGGAGGGTTCTGGCTAGTTTCGGGATATGGATTGATTAGACTTCTTATGGACTGGAAGCTGTATCCAGGTAGGTCGGTAGTGGTGGTGGAGAGTTAGCTTTAAATCCCAGCCACAGGAGTTTAGATTAGAGGTAGGTAGATCTTTGAAAGTCTTTGTTTTTTTTTTTTTTTATAATTAAGAAGGGACCTTCTTTCTTGTAGCCTGTGGATGGCTATTGCTTGCTGATTTGAGGCTTAGCTGCTGCAGTCATAACTCTGTGTGGGCTGTGAGTTTCACTCCTCAAAGATACCTTGACTTCTTAAAGTTAATTTCTCCTAGGCACTCTGCTGAGATCACGTCCTATTGAGAGTTTTGATTTGATTGTATGTTTTAATGAGTCTTCTTACCTTTGCCGTATTCAAATATTTTAGAATCTTAAAGTTGAAAGGATTCTTGAAGATAATCAGATCTATGTTCTCAAGTACATGAATCATACCTTTGGTATGATTTTGAAGTGATCCTTATGTGTCTGCTGGAATGCATGAACCATTTTTTAAGACAACTCTTCCATTGGTAGATTTCATTCTTTAGGTTAAAATTTGCTTTTCCCAGCTTTATCTGGAGCTGCTGCTGCTGCTAAGTCACTTCAGTCGTGTCCGACTCTGTGCGACCCCATAGACGGCAGCCCACCAGGCTCCCCTGTCCCTGGGATTCTCCAGGCAAGAACACTGGAGTGGGTTGCCATTTCCTTCTCCAATGCATGAAAGTGAAAAGTGAAAGGGAAGTCGCTCAGTCGTCTCTGACCCTTAGCGACCCCATGGACTACAGCCCACCAGGCTCCTCCGTCCATGGGATTTTCCAGGCAAGAGTACTGGAGTGGGATGCCATTGCCTTCTCCGTATCTGGAGCTAGATAAAGTCTAATCCCCTTTTGTTACTCCAGCCCTTCAGATATTTGAGGCCAGTTATAATGGCCTCTTCTAAACTTCCTTTTTTCAGTCTAAATATTTTCCTTTGTCTTACTTTATATTTCAAGATTCCTCACCATTATCCTTGCTCATCTTTTGTAGTCTGTGTCTTAGTGAAGACCCAGAATTGAAACTAGTATCCTTTCAAAGAATTGATTATGATTTTTCTTTTAAGCAGTAAGCAGCAGAAGAGCTTCTCTGGTGGTTTAGTGGTTAAGAATCCACCTGCCGATGCAGGAGATGCAGGTTTGATCCCTGGGTTGAGAAGATCCCCTAGAGAAGGAAATGGCAACCCACTCTAGTATTCTTGCCTGGAAAATCCTGTGGATGGAAGAATCCTGGTAGGCTATGGTCCATGAGGTTGCAAAAGAGTCAGACACGACTTATTGACTAAACGACAAGCAGTAGAAAACCCCTTCTCAATAAGAGGGTTAAACAATAAAGAATTTACTGTTTTCAGTTGGGAGATGTACCTTTTCTTCATATCTGAACATTCCTGATATTGAGACATTTTAAACATTTAGGTGAATAGCTTGTCAGTGCAGTTGCCAGCATCCCCCTTCCTTGGTAACTTATAAAATAAGGATGGTTTCTATCATTGCAGTATGTTTGATGAAACATGATATCTCAAACAGCAGGAGGTCTCATGGAAGTGTAGATTCACAGTTGGTTATTATTTCACCTTGATTACACCAGAGATCCAGTATGGCAGGTAGACTTGGCTTATCCTCCGTTACAAGATGGCTACAGCAGTTATAAGCAGCAACTCTCCAGTCTGCAACATCTAGAGGCAGGAAGAGAGAAGATCCCTTCTTTGTGTTCATTTTTAAGAATAAGCATAATTTCCAGAAGTACTCTTTCTAGGTCAGAGTTGTCACATGCCCATTCCTACACAATCACTGACAAGATTTGGAGGAATTACCATTATTAGCTCAGTGGTTCTTAGTCAATGATTCTCAGACTGTGTGCACCAGAATGACCTGGAAACCTTGTTAAAACACAGATTGGTGGCCCTTACCTATAGAGTTTTTGATCTAGTACTTTGAATCGGGGACTGAGGATTTGCTTTCTTCACAAGTTTGTGGGTGATGCCAGTGCTGCTGGAGATGGACTCAGTCTTCCCTTAAAGTGCGTGGCCAAACGGGTATCCAGACAAAGCCAGTGTTTTGTTAGCAAGAGATGAGGTGTGTGGGGGCAGTGTGAGGTGAGCTGCTGTCCATTTCTGTCACATAGACCAGCATTTCTCCTAGATGTTCTGACACACCAAAGTGTGGTTGTTACTGTAAGTTGTACAGAATTTATTATTAGTAGTAAGCTATATGCAGATGGTACCACCTTTATGGCAGAAAGTGAAGAAGAACTAGAGAGCCTATTGATGAAAGTGATAGAGGAGAGTGAAAAAGTTGGCTTAAAGCTCAACATTCAGAAAACTAAGATCATGACACTCGTTCCCATTACTTCATGGGAAATAGATGGGGAAACAGTGGAAACAGTGTCAGACTTTATTTTGGGGGGCTCCAAAATCACTGCAGATGGTGACTGCAGCCATGAAATGAAAAGACGCTTGCTCCTTGGAAGAAAAGTTATGACCAACCTAGACAGCATATTAAAAAGCAGAGACATTACTTTGCCAACAAAGGTCTGTCTAGTCAAGGCTGTGGTTTTTCCAGTAGTCCTGTATGGATGTGAGAGTTGGACTGTGAAGAAAGCTGAGCGCCAAAGAATTGATGCTTTTGAACTGTGATGTTGGAGAAGAGTGTTGGACTGCCAGGAGATCCAACCAGTCCATCCTAAAGGAGATCAGTCCTGAGTGTTTATTGGAAAGATTGATGCTCAAGGTAAAGCTCCAATACTTTGGCCACCTGATGTGAAGAGCTGACTCATTTGAAAAGACACTGATGCTGGGAAAGATTGAAGGCGGGAGGAGAAGGGGACGACAGAGGATGAGATGGTTGGATGGCATTACTGACTCAATGGACATGAGTTTGAGTAAAGTCTGGGAGTTGGTGGACAGGGAGGCCTGGCGTGCTGCAGTCCATCGGGTTGCAAAGAGCTGGACACAACTGAGCGATTGAGTAGAAGACTTGAGAATGACTTTTGTAAATCATATGGAGTAGATCAAGTAGATTACAAGAAAATGGTGGTTATTCTCTGACATGCTTTCTTGAGTGAGAGAAAACAATTGCTGTTCAGTGAAGGCGCAGAGAATACACCCTTCCAGTAGTATGTAGTGTGTATTAATAATAGCTGACAATGATAGTTCATAGCGTACTAATTAAGCTATGAACACTCCTTTAAACATCAGACTCATTCATTAGATAGGGTCTGGTAGCATCCATATTTCACGAGGCAGGAAACCAAGGCACAGAGAGGCTAAGGAATTTGCCGGGCGTCATGGAGTCAGGAGATGGTGGAGCTGGGCTTCAAAACCCTGCAGTTTGGCCTCACAGCTGGTACTTTTAACTGTATGTTCTACTGTCATTTGGGGCTGAATATGTTGCAGGAAGGGGAGGCCTTGATAGGTTTCAGTTTATATTTTTGGCTTGTGTCAGTATGGTGGGGTTAATGTGGGAATTCTCTCCCTCTATTCCCTCCTTCCTTCATCTCTGCTGCTGCTAAGTTGCTTCAGTCGTGTCCGACTCTGTGCGACCCCACAGATGGCAGCCCACCAGGCTCTGCCGTCCCTGGGATTCTCCAGGCAAGAACACTGGAGTGGGTTGCCATTTCCTTCTCCAATGCATGAAAGTGAAAAGTGAAAGTGAAGTCACTCAGTCGTGTCCAACTCTTAGCGACCCCATGGACTGCAGCTCACCAGGCTCCTCCATCCATGGGATTTTCCAGGCAAGAGTACTGGAGTGGGGTACCATTGCCTTCTCCTCCTTCATCTCTGCCTGTTTGTAATTGATGCATTTGAACATAGGTGTAAAACTTAAAGCATTGTGTGTGCAATGTCTGCTTACTTTCTGCCACCTATGCATTTTATAAACTTGCCTTCCATGTCGTTTTGTACCTCCTGGGGAGAAAGACGGAGAAAGCAATGGCACCCCACTCCAGTACTCTTGCCTAGAAAATCCCATGGATGGAGGAGCCTGGTAGGCTGCAGTCCATGGGGTCGCTAGAAGTCGGATGCGACTGAGCGACTTCACTTTCACTTTTCGCTTTCACACAATGGAGAAGGAAATGGCAACCCACTCCAGTGTTCTTGCCTGGAGAATCCCAGGGACAGGGGAGCCTGTTGGGCTCCTGTCTATGGGGTCGCACAGAGTCGGACACGACTGAAGCGACTTAGCAGCAGCAGCAGCAGCAGGGGAGAAAGAACATTGTGTAGAAGGGATTGAGCACAGAGTCCTATGGTTAAACACTAAAGTTTTTGTTGTTGTTGAATATGATCGTGTGGAGGCTACTTATCTTCATAAGGGCAGTTCTGTTGGTCAGTCTTTATGGCAAATAATGAACTAAACACAAGGGTTTTTAGCTGCTCCAGAGTGTTTGGGAAAGCTAAAGAAGCTCTGGACCAAGCTTCTAGGCACAACTTCCAAAAGCAGAGTGGAAAACTGGGCTGCCTCATTTCTTGCCATGCGCTGCTCAACACTTCAGGCTCTAGCTGTACTGAAGGACTGGCTGTGTCCTCTCTCTTGTAGACTGTTCCCTCTACCTGATATACTCAACCCACCGCCTCCTGACACATGCTTCCCATCCTAGATCTCCTTCCAAATTTTTTATTTTTCTTGATTCTTCCATCTTACTCTCCTTCAGACAGCCCGCTGCTCCTGCTCTCTGCTCCCATTGCACCCCATATCCTCTGTTGTGGTACCTAGCTGTTTATTATCGCTGTTGGTCTGTTTGTCCCCATTCCTCATTGCATGGTAGGTAGCACATTACAGTGCTTGAAGGTAGGGAGTTGAATGGTTCAAATTTTAAAAATCACTAATTACACATTTGGAGCTTCATTACCAAGAAATAGATGCCAATCGCAAACTTCTAAGTTGTAATTTATAATTTTCTTAATTATAATTGACAGATTTTTGCTTTGGTTTGAGTAAAATACCCTTTGCTGCTGTTGCTGCTGCTAAGTCGCTTCAGTCGTGTCCGACTGTGTGCGACCCCATAGTCAGCAGCCCACTAGGCTCCTCTGTCCCTGGGATTCTCCAGGCAAGAATACTGGAGTGGGTTGCCATTTCCTTCTCCAATGCGTGAAAAGTGAAAGGGAAGTCGCTCAGTCGTGTCCGACTCTTAGCGACCCCATGGACTGCAGCCCACCAGGCTCCTCCGTCCATGGGATTTTCCAGGCAAGAGTACTGGAGTGGGGTGCCATTGCCTTCTCCAAAATACCCTTTATGGCATGTCTAATGTAACTTTGTGGAGATTGGACAACTGATCTGTAAGCTAATGATTCTTTGAAGTTTGGAAACTGAATCTGAGAAGTTTTGTAACTAGATGAAACTAGACTTTTAAAAATAAACTTTTTTTTTTTTTCATTTTTGAATAGTCTCATGTTTACAGAAAAGTTGTAAAGACAGCATAGAGAGTTCCTCCATTGTTAGCATCTTACATTATCATGGTACATTTGTCCAAACCAGGATGCCAATATTGATACATTACTGTCAGCTAAACTCCAGATTCTTTATTTGAACACCACCAGTTTTCCTATTTGTGTCTTCTCGTTCCAGAATCCAGTCCAGGGAGCCAAACTGCATTTTGTTGTCACATCTCCTCAGCCTCCTTTGGGCTGTGACAGTTGCAGTATTTCCTTGTTTTTCCTGACCCTGACAGTTTTGGGGAGTACTGGTCAGGCATTTTGTAGAACGTTACTCAGTTTGGATTTGTCCAGTGAATTTTTTCATGGTTATGGCTCAGAGCTTAAAGCATCTGCCTCCAATGCGGGAGACCCGGGTTCGATCCCTGGGTCGGGAAGATCCCCTGGAGAAGGAAATGGCAATCCACTCCAGTATTCTTGCCTGGAGAATCCCATGGACGTAGAAGCCTAGTAGGTTACAGTCCACGGGGTCGCAAAGAGTCGGACACGACTGAGCGACTGACACACACACACCAAGGTCATGGATTTTGGGAAAGAATACTAGATTTTTGTCAAGAAGGGTAAAATGCCCTTCTTGATACATGGCTGTCAAGGGGCTCATGATGCCTCCCTGACATCATGGGTGGGGTTAACCTTCATCACTAGGGTAAGGTGGTGTTTACCAGGTTTCTTCACTTTAGTCTTTTTCTCTTTTGCCATTCTCTTCTTGAGGAGCACGTCACTAAGTGGCTCACCCTCCAGGACTGTGAGCACATGTGTGTGAGGGGTCTAAGCTCCACCTCCTGGAGGGGCATTGACAACATGTTACTTAGAATTCTACAAGCAAGATTTGTTCCTTCTCTCCCCCAAAGTAAATATTTAGATTCATCACTGTGCAGTCATTTTGCAAGTATATTGATGACAATTTAATAGACACTTAATGGGTCTCTAACAGGTACCGTGCTGATTTAGGGGACTGTATTTTTAAATTCTTTGGAGTCACATGCCTCTTTGAGAAACTGATAATTGCTGTAGACTTTAGGGGTTTCACAGGTCTTTGACTTCATTTAAGATTTAAGATTGTCTCTGCCTTTCAATAATTCAGTTCAACCAAGGAGACAGGCAAGAAAATAAAATATGTGTTGCCTCCTGTCAGGGAAATTTGAGTTTAGTGTTTTGAGAACATAGATAAAGGAGTAGTTTTAGTTTGGGTGAAACGCTAGGGAAAGTTCTGGAGAGGCCATGCCATTTAAATTTGGCCTTGAAGAATGAGAGAGTTAAATCAACTAAAGGTTGGAAAAACATTCTAAGCAGAGGGAACACAGGGAATAAGACCCATTCAAAAAGGCATGGTGAGGATTTAGGTCTTGCCATGGTATAGCTGAAGTGGGAGGTGGGCTAGATATAAAATTGGAGTGGTAAGAGAAGGTCTACCCAAGCGGATTGAGTAACTTTCTCAAGTTTATAAGTTTTGAAATGTTTAAATGACTGTAATGATTTTGCCTGCAAATTATTCTCATCTTTAGTTTCATGACTCTGTAATTTACTACTTCACTTGCATGTATAATTAAAGAGTGAAGGAAATGGCAACCCACTCCAGTGTCCTTGCCTGGAGAATCCCAGGGACGGGGGAGCCTAGTGGGCTGCCGTCTGTGGGGTCGCACAGAGTCGGACACGACTGCAGCGACTTAGCAGCAGCAGCAGCAGCAGGTGAGGAGATGTTGACCACTTTCTCAAGACTTTTGGATATGAAGGGACTTGAGGCAGGAGAAAACTGGAAGAGATTGTGGTGTTCAGAGAAGTTTTTTCAAGTTGGGTCAGACTTGCATGTATTTAAATAAAAGGAAGGACCCAGTAGTGATGGAAAGAAGGTAATTGAAATAAACCTGCTAAAAAGGTGGGATGGTTGATCCAACAAGGAATTGATACTTTGCATCAGGAAAGAATGAGGACATAATCTAGTGTATAATGAATGGCTCCTGTACATTGTATTTAGAATTATCAGGCTTGTGTAAGACTTACAGTTGGCTTATGGGTAAATTGGGGCTGTGGCCCAACCTTGAGTCTTACTGCTGCTATATTCATCGTGCATATTTCATTCCTTTTATAAATATGTTTAAAGTCTTTGCTAAGTTCTGGTGATAGGAGAATATATCAGAGTTCATGCTTTTGATGAACTGAGTTGAGGTCATTAAGGATACAGGATAGATATATGAAAGGATCAAAAATAAATATAAAGAGGTAATTTCGACAGTTCTTTCTCATGCTTGTGGCTGCAGGCTTTGGCCAGATCAGGCACTCTTCATTTCTTTTCAGGGTATGGGGAAAATGAATTTAGGGTCTGTGGTATTTTACCCTGTTTTAGTTTCTCATTTAGAAGTGAATTCAGATGGTTCTACACTTAGTAGTCCTTACTGGGCGTTCTTAGATAATTTTAACTGTAAACTGTGAAGAGGATTAATTTTTACGGTGACCGCTTTTCTTTCTTTTAAGTTAGGCCACAGTGTTAATCGCTAGTTTCTTATCTGATGGATACTATTAATAAAAGAATCACCCTGTTACGAGGAAAATTATTCCTAAATAAAGCTTTAAAATTTAGCACGTGTTTGAACATAGACTTGACCCTGTGCTTAAAAAAAGGAGGTTTTTGGTCATTGTTATAATGCCCTTTGGGCATGGTATTAATTGACTTTAGAAATTAAAATGGAACTTCATTAGGCAGCCATTACTCTTGCGCTAATATTCTTTTTGCTCTGAATCCTTACTGAAAAAACATACGTTCTTTAAATATATGTATATTTTATATATGTGTTTAATCTATACATTTAATATATATAAATATACAAACCTTGTGTACTGGTTTTATTGTTGAAAACCTGTGTAGTATTTTAATGACAAATAAAGCTGTGAGGAATGTTTGAAGAGAAATTTTGATAAGGTTATATCATTTGTACTAATAATTGACTGAAGATTGTAAGATCAGTAAATATTGTGCTTCTAGACTCATTCAGTCAGCAAATATGTGCAAAAGCCCCATGTATATAGCAGAGGATAAGAAAGTCATGGTTTCTGTGTCAGGCTTCCAGTCTCAGTTCAGTTCAGTCGCTCAGTCGTGTCCGACTCTTTGCGACCCCATGAATCGCAGCACGCCAGGCCTCCCTGTCCATCACCAACTCCCGGAGTTCACTCAGACTCACGTCCATTGAGTCAGTGATGCCATC
>SJYT01022710.1:138389-189339 GCA_006410635.1 Cephalophus harveyi
GATAAATGGTGTAATGATAGAGACCCTTGATTGAATATATTTTTAAACAAATAAAGAGCATATCAGATGCTGAAGTTACCCTCTTACTGAAAATCTTATAATTATTTAAGTTTGAAATAAATAATAATATTTATCAAAAATTATTTGATAATTATTATGACAATGAATTGAGAAAGAGAGCTCAGCTTATTTTTTTAAAAATCAGAAAAGTAACAGAAATCTAATAGGTATGAAAATCAGTCAATGAAGGTATTAAAAATGTACTTAAAAGTGAACTGAATTTTTTATTAATTGAGGCAAGCTCAAAGAGTTTCACTTATTTTGAAACATTGGTAGAGAATATTTGTTATCTCAGTTATAAAATAAAAATGCCTACTTTTTTGTTAATATAAACATCTGAAGAGACAATTATTTCCAACTTTGTTTTGCACGTTTTTTAATTTTCCTGGTTTCTTTCTTGGCTTCTTCCTTCCCATCTCCCTTCCTTCTTTTTCCTCCTCCTTCCATCCTTAAAAAAGTAAAAATTTATCCAAGTATTTCATTATGTTAATAGCAACTTTTACATGATAAGTTTTATAGATAAGGAAAAATAGATAAGGCTTTTTCACACTAAAGGTAATTTTTCAGGGCTAAAGAGATCATAAATATCAGAATCTGATTTTAACAAGTTTTGGAGGCTCTATTCTTTACACTGTGTATGCCACATTTTCCAGGCACATCAGTTCAGTTCAGTCACTCAGTCATGTCCGACTCTGCGACCCCATGAACTGCAGCGTGCCAGGCCTCCCTGTTCATTACCAACTCCCGGAGTCCACCCAAACCCATGTCCATTGAGTCAGTGATGCCATCCAACCACCTCATTCTCTGTCATCCCCTTCTTCTCCTGCCCTCAATCTTTCCCAGCATCAGGGTCTTTTCAAATGAGTCAGCTCTTCGCATCAGGTGGCCAAAGTATTAGAGTTTCAGCTTCAACATCAGTCCTTCCAATGAACACCCAGGACTGATCTCCTTTAGGATAGACTGGTTGAATCTCCTTGCAGTCCAAGGGACTCTCAAGAGTCTTCTCCAACACCACAGTTCAAAAGCTTCAATTCTTCGGTGCTCAGTTTTCCTTATAGTCCAAATCTCACATCCATACATGACCACTGGAAAAACCATAGCCTTGACTAGATGGACCTTTGTTGACCAAGTAATGTCTCTGCTTTTTAATATGCTGTCTAGGTTGGTCATAACCTTCCTTCCAAGGAGTAAGCGCACATAGAAAGAACTAAGTGAAGAGACAATAATCTGAGGAAGGCTCTGAGCAGGTGATAAAGGACTAAGGAAAAGTATACATGTTGACATACAAACCATATGTCAATCTGTTTATGTTACTATCTCTATCGTTGCTATACAAGCAATTATTTCAAATATTTGAAATATTTTATAACTCTAAATATAATCTAAGTATAATAATGAAATGTTTTCATAATATAATTACTTAGAGGAAATTCACATTGATAAGTAATATATAATTCCTGAAATTTTATTTAATATTTCAGGAATGTCATACTGGAATTCATCTGTCAATTCAAACCTGGAAAGCATTTTTCACTTACTCAATGAAGACTATATTGTGAAATAGAAAAGTAGCAAATTGATTGTTGTTCAGACTTCTGCTGTAGTAGAAATGAAAGTCGCTCAGTTGTGTCTGACTCTTTACGATCCCATGGACTACTGGAATTCTCCAGGCCAGAATACTGGAGTGGGTAGCTTTTCCCTTCTCCAAGGGATCTTCCCAACCCAGAGATCGAACCCAGGTCTCTCACATTGCAGGAAGATTCTTTACCAGCTGAGCCACAAGGGAAGCCCCTGTAGTAGAAGGTAGTAGAAGGTGGAGAGAAAAACAATGAGCCTCTGAAAGGACAATGCATTTTTTTCAAATTTATTGGATTCACAGTTTAAATATTGTGAATGCCTATTATATGGAGAATTATTTTCTTTATGGTTGCTGTCAATTCCAATTCTTTTCACGAGATTCTATATAAAAGATCTGCAAAATATCACAGTGGACTTGTACAAAACGTAACTTGTTTTTTTGCTTCAGTGTACTCTAAAGAATTAGGATATGTATGTTTAGAGAACAACATATTTCTTAAGTGGTTGTATATGGACATTAAATTGTATCATATATTCCGAATTCTTTGGGAAACTAATATTTACATATAAGTAAAATGATATTTGGCTCAGGAAGTAAAGAAACCACCTGCAATGCAAAAGACTCAGGTTCGATCCTTCAGTCAGGAAGATCCCCTAGAGGGGGAAATGGCAACCTATTCCAGTATTCTTGCCTGGGAAATTCCACGGACAGAGAAGCCTAACAGGCTACAGTCCAAAGGGTTACCAAGTGTTGGATACAACTTAGTGACTAAACAACAACAAAGTGACATTTCCCATTATATGTAAAAGCTATTTTTTAGAAGTAACTAGTCAGGACCATTTCTTCCAAGTTTTCTGTTCAACACAGTTTGGTCTAAGAATTTTTTCAGAAACTAAAAATTTAAATTTGCATTTTATGTTGTTTGTACTTATCATCGAAGGAAATTTTGTGACTTAAATGTTTATTTATAAAATGAAGATGCTAACAAGAAAAACATCTTCAAAACTGTTTTTAAGGAATTTGAGTTCTTCTGAATATATTAAAATTGTTAACAAAGCTTAACAAATTATTAAAAGTTGGTGATGATGGTAAATTCATGATAATAATGATGATTGCTAATACTGAGTTTTTATTTATCTTTTACATGAACAGGGAAGTCAAGTCTTTCTTATTCACAGTTCTCTTCCTGTTGAGTTCAGTGCCAACCCATGATAAGAGTTTTCAGTTTTTAATACCTTTGGATTTTTAAGAAACTATAGAAGAATATCTTAAAGATTTTTTTCTTTAAAAAAAAACTCACTCTTCTTCCAAGTCAACACTATAATGAATACTTCAGTCCAAAAAAACAAAATCAATAGGAAATATATTAATAGAAATCAAAGTTGCAAGTGTTTGATAAATTTTCAAATAATAGACTCTTCCTAGCTGAATCATTTTAATGTTGATCACTTCATAAACAAAAATATGATCCACTAGAACTTTTTCTAGTCAATTTTCCTGATGTATATTAACATAGACAAATAAACCAAGTAAAAATGAACATTCGGTCGTATAAATTACCATACAGAGAAACTGAAAGCTTTCAAAAAATGACATTTCTCTATATTTTATTAAGATTAGATACTGGGAATATATCATTGGATATTAATTTAATAATAATTATAGATATGTTATTATAAGGCTATATGTGTGCATTCAATTTTTTTCTGGTTAGGAAGGGAAAAAAGATATACAAACTCGATTGTGTCTTTTTCTTCTCAAAGTTCTTATAGTGAACTCCAAAGTTTTTACTGTCATATCTTTCAGGAAGGGAAATTTTATCTATCTCTCTGTCCCTTGGACTGCAAGGAGATCCAACCAGTCCATCCTAAAGGAAATCAGTATTGAATATTCATTGGAAGGACTGATGCTTAAGCTGAAACTACTATAATTTGGACACGATGCAAAGAACTGACTCATTTGAAAAGACCCTGATGCTGGGAAAGATTGAAGGCAGGAGAAGAAGGGGATGACAGAGGATGACATGGTTAGATGGCATCACCGCCTGGATGGACATGAGTTTGAGTAAACGGGAGTTGGTGATGAACAGGGGGGCCTGGCGTGCTGCAGTCCACGGGGTGACAAAGAGTCAGACATGACTGAGTGACTGAACTGAACTGAACTGAAATCTATCCATCTATTTATCTGTATCTATATTCACTTTTCACTTTCCTGCATTGGAGAAGGAAATGGCAACCCCACTCCAGTGTTCTTGCCTGGAGAATCCCAGGGATGGGGGAGCCTGGTGGGCTGCTGTCTATGGGGTCACACAGAGTTGGACACGACTGAAGCGACTTAGCAGCAGCAGCAGTAGCATATTTACAAAAAGAGAAGAAAAAAAGAGAAATTACCACTTTGAACTTGTTAGTAGTCAAGTGAAGGTGCCATTTAACTCGAGAAACATTTTTGAGCAATTATGATCAATGTAAATTTCAGGAAAACAAAGGAAGTATAATATTTGATATCAAGTATCTTATAAATTCATAATTACTTGGCAAGTATACAAAAGTCCTAATATAATGTGCAGGGAATACATTGCAAAAGAAATTCAAATGCAGTGATTATTCAAAAGACAAAGAAGTTACATGCAGCTGAATAATCAAAAATGAGTAAAGAAGGGCACAAAGCTTATAAGAGCATTGGAAATTAAATAATTATAGTGAATGATGAAAGAGGTGGAGAGGACAGCATGGGAGAGGTGGAAGAGAACATGTATCTATTTAAGAATCAAGCAATGTTTCAATTTGGCTGAGAACCCGATTTCTATAGGGATACTGGGATAAAAGCCTGGATATAAATTGTGTCCATAATGTAGTTTGGTTTGTATTCTAATATGGGAAAAAATACAATACTATTAATATATTTGATAAATACGAAAATAGGATAATTTATGAAGCCTACAAAAGTTGGGAAATGTTGGGGCTTGATTTGGGGAGAATATAGTGAATTTCTTAGATAAAGTGTTTCAGACAAAACCTCTCTTATTGAACATTTGGCTAAAATATGACTAGAGAACTAGAAAGTTGAGGAGGCTCAGTGGGTGAAGAATCCATCTGCAGTGCAGCAGATGCAGGTTCGATCCCTGGGTCAGGAAGATGCCCTGGAGGAAGGCATGGCAACCCTCTCCAGTATTCTTGGCTAGAGAATCCTATGGACAGGGGAGACTGGCAGACTACAGTTCATAGGGTTGGATCGCAGAGTCAGAAGTAACTGAGCATGCACATCAACATTAATTTACAAGTTATCTTTCAGTGAGGTTTTGATTATTTCAGAATTCAAGTTTAACTGTGATACAGTTATTTTTTTTCCTTAGAACACAATCAACATTTAATACAGTTCTTCTATGAGTCCATGGTCTAAAAATCACAACATAATAGTTTATAAGCTTATACTTAGATTAGACTTTATTTTGATCTCTTGAAATCTCTGATTGCTAAAAATCAAATCAACTAAGAATGACTAGAATCACATTTATTTAAGCTTAATTAACTAAACTTTAAAATTGGCATGAATCCCTTTAATTTTTGATATTCATTTCTGACTCAGCCAAATCAGATACAGTTTCTTAGAATACAGACAAATGTTCTTACTCCAGTGCAAAAAAAATTACCAATAAAGTAAGACTTTATTAAGCATATATAAAAATAAACTTTTAAAATTTCCTCATGAGAAAATAGACTGAAATAAACTTTAGGAAACTTTGCAAGAGAAGAGAAATACAGGTTACTCCATGTCTCCCTCTCCCAACCCAGTAAGACATTCTTAGCTTGGAAGTGCTATTCATTGTCTAGAATGTATAATGGTGATCTGGATCTAAAAAGATGGAAAAGCTGGTCAAAAGAGAAAAAAATATGTTTTCTATTATTTCTGTAACTGTAGTCTCTGAAGGTCTTAATTAAGGGGCTTCCCTATATCTTTTCAACACTATAGCTGGAGTAAGAGTTCTCAGTCATGTTACAAATGCCCTTGGTATAAAAGAACTGAGATAAAAGACTGCAGCTAATAGTTACTATATTCCTACAATTTAATTGTGAAAAACAAGAAGCTTTTATCTTAAATAAGCTTTTATTTTTCACCAAAACTATGTTAATAGATTAATAAAATATAATTATATTAATATCATATAATAGTATATTAATATATGAAGACTACTGGATATTGAATGAGGAGCCTCTCTCAATGTCACAAAAATCAATTTCATCACAAAACAAAAGAGAAATAATAACATCTCCTCTGTCTTCATTGTGAAAAAATAGATGAGACAATATATGTCAGAGTTTTAGTTACCTCTCAGTCACCATGTAAATGGAAGGAATTGCTACTTACAGAGACATAGTTGTAATTCTTTCACATTGACACTTTTATTTCCAAATAATATCATTTCTTGGGGCTTAGAAACAAAAAAAATTCAAGAGCTAAAATAGGAAGTCACTGGACTATGTAGATGAAATTTCTATAATATGGATAGAACTATTTCTAGATTCATTATTTTCAGTTTATTTATGGAAAAAATGCTGATATGTCTAGTTTTCCTATTCTCCTTTCTTTAATATTGTAGCTGGAGAAAAATGAAAACTTCTAAGAATAATAAGCATAATCATTGTGACAAATCCTTTATTCAGAATATTTTTCTACCAAAGAGGGGATTTTTGTATCTATTTCCTTTGATCATTTGTCCAATGGTCACACTGTAAGAAGAGCATACTATGAATCATTGAGGTATAGGAAAAAAACAGAACCACTGTGTGTATTTACTTTGATATTTTTGAATTTATCTTACAAATATATTTTGTAATGTTCATAATAGTTTATTGGATGATAGTTTGCATATAAAATGCAAATAATTAATTACATAATATTCTACATAAATTATTTGTATTGATGGGGTGTAATTGATCAATGACACTTATGACCTTGGTTTCCAGCATAACTAAGGAGTTTTAAAAAATTGTTCAATTCCCATTAACAGAAGCTTTGAGATTTTTCTGTCTTCACAGGGTGATCTTTAATATGATTGCATACATACTTGCATGTGTGCTAAGTAGTTTCAGTTGTGTCTGACTCTTTGCAACCCTATGGACTGTAGCCTGCCAGGCTCCTCCGTCCATGAGACTCTCCAGGCAAGAAAACTGGAGTGGAATGTCATGGCCTCCTCCAGGGGATCTTCCCGACCCAGGAATCAAACTTGCATCTCCTGCATTTCCTGCATTAGCAGATGATTTCTTTACCACTAGCCCCACCCAGAGAAGGAAATGGCAACCCACTCCAGTGTTCTTGCCTGGAGAATCCCAGGGACGGGATAGCCTTGTGGGCTGCCCATCTATGGGGTCGCACAGAGTCGGACATGACTGAAGCGACTTAGCAGCAGCAGCAGCAGCAGCAGCCTCACCCAGGAAGCCCCTGAATACTTAGGTACTTAGACTTAATAGCTAGACACTTACTAAGAGTTCTAGTGATACTGAGATAAACAAAACACAGTTCACCTGATGCTACAATTCTTACATTCTTCTGCAGAAAATACATAAATTGGCAGTAACAATTGAAAGATACAAATGGAAGGATGGGAATAAACAGAGACGCTATGTAGTACACCTACATAATTTGCTATGCAAACTGAGATGCTTGAGAGTGAAAGAAGTCATTCTTCATAATACAGCTAAGAAGAGAGATATAAACTAAGACAAAATTTGAATATAGAGGATTTATGCACACCCTGGTGAATGGGGTGCATACATGATCACCCACCTATAACTGAGAGGGGAGTCAGGAAAAGTTTCAGGAAGGAAGTAACATCTGCACTGCTCAAAAGGATGTACTGACATTTAATAAGGGAAACAGTGAGTAGGAGAAGGGAATGAGTGTCCCAGTATCTTGCTTCAAACCTTCCCTTGTATATATAAAACGTAAAATTTTGTATATATAAAATATATTCAAACCTTCCCTTGTATATATAAAATATAAAATATAAAAAGGCAGACGCTTTATCATCTGAGCCACCAGTGTCCACTAGATAACTAATAAGGACCTCCTATGGGCTTCCCTGGTGGCTCAGAGGTTAAAGCATCTGCCTCCAATGCGGGAGACCGGGTTCGATCCCTGAGTCAGGAAGATCCCCTGGAGAAGGAAATAGTAACCCACTCCAGTATTCTTGCCTGGAGAATTCCATGGACAGAGAAACCTGGTAGGCTACAGTCCATGGGGTCCCAAAGAGTCGACATGACTGAGTGACTTCACTTTCACTTTCTATATAGCACAGGGAAGCATTAAGTAGAGACTCCATGTTCTGTAATGATCTAAATGGAAAAGAACCTTTTTAAAAAGTGGATATACATATAACTGATTCACTTTACTGTACAGCAGGAAACGTCAACCCACTCCAGTATTCTTGCTTGGAGAATCCGATAGAGCTACAGTCCTTGGGGTTCCAAAGGGTTGGACATGACCTAAGCGACTTAGCACACAGCACACAGACACAGCAGAAACTCACACAACATTGTAAGTCAACCATACTCCAATAAAAATTAATTGAAAAAAAAGAAGCTTCTCTTGATAAAAGGTACAAAGGCCTAAAAGCAATACATCAGACAACAGCAAATCCTGCTGTGAGACTGAAGTGCTACGGCCTAGAGTCTGGCAAGTGGCAGGTGGCGATGGGGGAGGCAGACCTGTATACATAAGCAGGATAGAAAACTGCTTGCTCAGATAGGGGCTAAAAAACTTCTCACAGGAATCAAGCCATGTCTCCAAAATCACACCAGTCGTCGGTGGCTGACTTGAAACTTCGAGTTTGTGTGTCCTGGAGCCCAAGACAAGGATGCATCCTGTATATTCTAAGAATTACATTTCTCAATTAAGTGCCCCAGGGACCTATTAAAAATAAAGTATGTCATTTTATGTTGAAATTCTAAGGATTGTGAAAAATACTCCCTTAAGTGTTATCTTATAAAAAGCATATGTTAACAGTTGTTCAAAGTATTAGAATTAGCATGAAAACAATTTACAGTCTTTAAGAAATCTGCAGGTTATCATATTGCTTAACACTGTAGCGTCATTACCCAGGTATCTATACACTTTGTGCCATTTTAAAAAATAATAAATATATGAGATATTAATAAACTTGTCTTCAGAGTCCTGCCAAGATTTCTAGTGTTCTGAGGCTTGAAGTGGTAGTTGACTGCACCAATCCCTTAGGGCTTTCAGTTAAAACACTGCGGTAATTAACCAGAGCAAGCTGTCCATGAAGTCAGCTCTGATTAACTCAAGGGATCCTAGAAAGGTAAAGTTGGGATTTAAATTAAAATGTTCTAGAAAGTAAGAAAGGTTGATGAAAATTACCCTTTATCTTGCCTTTAAAACCTTTGGCAACCCTATCTAATCCACCCAACACAGAGATGTCCTGTGCCATCTAATTACCTGACTGTCCCATAAACAGGAAGAACTCATGTTGTAAGGGCATCTAGTTTTTCAGTCATATTGGACTTCCTGGCTTTTCAGAGATAAATCTATAATATTTAATAAATCTGAATGGCCCTGTACTATTATTGTGATATGTGGTGGCAAGGAGCTCTAGGCAAATATTTATATTTTAACAGGGGTTTTCTGGAAGCAAGAACTTAACATAAATTATTGAATTTATTGGTCTTACTACCTAAAGATGCTGGGCTAAACATCTGGAGGCAATGGGCTTTTTGACCTTTTAAATTCCAGGGTTCACCTTTACAGCAAGGCTCCCTGACTTATTTATTTTGCGATCAGTGACACTGGCATATTCTTCTTTTGGTGAGAAAGCAGAGGTGTCGTAACCAAAGGCCACACCGTGTTTTCAGTTTGCATGCCTTCCTCAGTAATAAAGGAGGAAAGTGAGTTTCCATGGGGCAGCTTCATGCAATGAATATGTCTTGAAATGGCCAACTTTCTGAATGACTATTCAACTAGGAAAGTTCATCCAATTTCCAGCTAGGAAAGTTCATTCAGTTTCTCAAAGGAGAAATTCTATCAGCCTTAAATGACAGTTTTTGCCATTTAGCACAGATGTTTTCCTGGTATAAATACATTTAGTAAGAGCAGAATGACAGAAACAAAATCTGCAGCTGGCATGGTGGCTAGCAGCTTTCCCCATTGTACACCATAAAACCTAACCTTTGTGGACTCTCTGGCTGCTTGAAAAACCCACTGCAGTAGGTCTTCTGACTTCTGCTAGTTTTGGGACACCCCTGAAGCTGGGCATCTGAATGACAATGACTAAATTCCACCCAGGCACCTGATAGGCCAGATGACCTCACTGCATCCTCTGACAGCCAATTAAATGCTATCTGACTAAATATTTATATCTCTTTGTTTTTCCTGTGGGGGAAAAAAAATAGTCATAATCATTCTGATATGTGGCTTGGGTTCCAAAAATCAACAACTTGGCTCATGTTACATGATTGGTTTATAGTAAGAAAGACTTATATCTTAAGATTGGAACTGCTGCTGCGGCTAAGTTGCTTCAGTCGTGTCCGACTCTGTGTCACCCCATAGACGGCAGCCCACCAGGCTCTGCCGTCCCTGGGATTCTCCAGGCAAGAACACTGGAGTGGGTTGGCATTTCCTTCTCCAATACATGAAAGTGAAAAGTGAAAGTGAAGTTGCTCAGTCGTGTCCAACTGTTTGCGACCCCATGAATCACAGCACGCCAGACCTCCCTGTCCATCACCAACTCCCGGAGTTCACTCAGACTCACATCCATCTAGTCAGTGATGCCATCCAGACATCTCATCCTCTGTCATCCCCTTCTCCTCCTGCCCCCAATCCCTCCCAGCATCAGAGTCTTTTCCAATGAGTCAACTCTTTGCATGAGGTGGCCAAAGTACTGGAGTTTCAGCTTTAGCATCATTGCTTCCAAAGAAATCCCTGGGCTGATCTCCTTCAGAAAAGTGATGCCATCCAGACATCTCATCCTCTGTCATCCCCTTCTCCTCCTGCCCCCAATCCCTCCCAGCATCAGAGTCTTTTCCAATGAGTCAACTCTTTGCATGAGGTGGCCAAAGTACTGGAGTTTCAGCTTTAGCATCATTGCTTCCAAAGAAATCCCTGGGCTGATCTCCTTCAGAATGGACTGGTAGGATCTCCTTGCAGTCCAGGGGAATCTCAAGTGTCTTCTCCAACACTACAGTTCACAAGCATCAGTTCTTCGGCGTTCAGCCTTCTTCACAGTCCAACTCTCACATCCATACATGACTACTGGAAAAACCACAGCTTTGACTAGATGGACCTTAGTTAGCAAAGTAATGTCTCTGCTTTTGAATATGTTATCTAGGTTGGTCATAACTTTTCTTCCAAGGAGTAAGCGTCTTTTAATTTCATGGCTGCAGTCACCATCTGCAGTGATTTTGGAGCCCCCAAAAATAAAGTCTGACACTCTTTCCACTGTTTCCCCATCTATTTCCCATGAAGTGATGGGACCAGATGCCATGATCTTCGTTTTCTTAAAACTGAGCTTTAAGCCAACTTCTTCACTCTCCTCTTTCACTTTCATCAAGAGGCTTTTTAGTTCCTCTTCCCTTTCTGCCATAAGGGTGGTGTCATCTGCATATCTGAGGTTATTGATATTTCTCCCGGCAATCTTGAGTCCAGTTTGTGTTTCTCCCAGTCCAGCGTTTCTCATGATGTACTCTGCATAGAAGTTAAATAAGCAGGGTGACAATATACAGCCTTGACGTACTCCTTTTCCTATTTGGAACCAGTCTGTTTTTCCATGTCCAGTTCTATCTGTTGCTTCCTGACCTGCATACAGGTTTCTCAAGAGGCAGGTCAGGTGGTCTGGTATTCCCATCTCTTGAAGAATTTTCCACAGTTTCTTGTGATCCACACAGTCAAAGGCTTTGGCACAGTCAATAAAGCAGAAATAGATGTTTTTCTGGAACTCTCTTGCTTTTTCCATGATCCAGCGGATGTTGGTCATCATCTATAATCTATGTTAATTGAAGTATGCATCTCATTTTCATCTGAAAAATACTTAAATCTATACCAGTACTTCTCCTTCCTTTTCTTCATTATATTAGTGGATTTTCAAGACTCTCATATAAGCCTTTCAATGAAATTATTAATCTATGAAAAGTGCAGGAAACAGGGAACCAATTAAAATGACATCACAGAGGGCAAGCAAGCACAATGCAGATAAGGGGAATGATATAAATTCTCCAGCAGGTATTTAGCAAGGAAAAAAGCACAGAGAGAAAGAAGAAAAGAGAGAAAGAGATTGATCTGGTGCTAGGATAAGGAACATATAGATTTTAAAAGACTATCAACAAATTGTTACATATAAGCATTAATAAAATCTTAATTTGAAAAAGAACAATAAAAATTTGTGAGAAAATCAGAAAATTTGAACTTTGATTACTGAACATTAAGAAATTATCATTAATTTTTAAGTGTGAAATGATTTTGTTGTTATGCTGTTTAAAAATGCATCTTTATCTTAGAGATGCAGTTGAAACATTTGTGGGGAAAATAAAATATTGTGTGATTTTTATCTGAGAATAAAATGAGAGTACAGAAGTGCTATTGGTAAAATATAAGAGACAGGCTATGGGTAAAATGAATTATGAAAGTTATAAAACTCATGATAAGCCATGAGTTATTGGTATATGTTAATTTTTTTTCAATAATAAATGTTTAAATGTGCTTACATAATTAAAAGTAAATACTATTGATAAAAATAATATATAGTATTCTTACCTTAAACATAATTTCAATCTTGTTTAATAAATGATGGATCTGGTTTATATATACTGAACTTGAGAGCTTGAAAGACAATGTACTTTGGCACAAACAAAGTGTTCATAAAACTAGTCATCACTCTGAGTGCTTCAGATTTCACTGATTATATACTAAGTATGTCTTTTTACATGTCCTATTCATTTCTCCCCTTATTAATCTGTTTATTCTTAATTTATTCCTTCTGAAAAGGGCAAAGGATCCTTTACTACTGCTAGAATATAACCAGAGAATTTTTGCTACCATCACTACAAGATATAAATTATAATCACAGATGTGTATTTCACCAAAACAAGAAAAGGCTACATCCTTTCACTCACATTCATTCAATAAAATACACAGATCCCTAGGAGGCCTACATATTTGCTAGTATAAAAATGCAAATTGGGTTTCATTTTACTACTTAATTCTGGCACAGTTTTCAGAAATATTCTTCAGGGGAGAATAAAAACTTTATTTACAAATAATTAGTAGTAAAGCCTCTTCATTGGTCACAGACTTATCATGGCAAAGGGGGCTTGTGTAACTCAGTGAAGCTATGAGTCATGGTGGGCAGGGCCACCCAAGACACACGGATCACGGTGGAGAGTTCTGACAAAGCGTGGTTCACTGGAGGAAGGAATGGCAAACCACTTCAGTATTCCTGCACTGAGAACACCATCAGTTCAGTTCAGTTCAGTCGCTCAGTCGTGTCCGACTCTTTGCGACCCCATGAATCACAGCACGCCAGGCCTCCCTGTTCATTACCATCTCTTGGAGTTCACTCAGACTCACGTTCATTGAGTCAGTGATGCCATCCAGCCATCTCATCCTCGGTCATCCCCTTCTCCTCCTGCCCCCAATCCCTCCCAGCATCAGAGTCTTTTCCAATGAGTCAACTCTTCTCATGAGGTGGCCAAAGTACTGGAGTTTCAGCTTTAGCATCATTCCTTCCAAAGAAATCCCAGGGTTGATCTCCTTCAGAATGGACTGGTTGAATCTCCTTGCACCATAAACAATATGAAAAGGCAAAAGATATGTCACCAGAAGATGAGCCCACAGGTTTGAAGGTGTCCAATATGCTACTGGGGTAGAATTAAGAAATAGCTCCAGAAACAAGATAGAGGCTGGACCAAAGCGGACATGATGCTCAGCTGTGGATGTGCCTGGTGGCGAAAGTAAAGTTTGATGTTGTAAAGAACAATGTTGAATAAGAACCTGAAATATTAGGCCCATGAATAAATGTAAGTGGGATGTTGTCAAGCAGGAGATGGCAAGAATGAGCATTAACATCTTAGGAGACAGTGAACTAAAAGACAGGGGAATGGAAGAATTTAATTTAAATGACCATTATATACACTACTGTGAGCAAGAATAACTTAGAAGAAAGAGAGTAGCCCTCCCAGTCAAGAAAAGATTCTGAAATGCAGTACATGGGTATGATATCAGAAATGACAGAACGATCTCAGTTCATTTCCAGAGCAAACCATTCAACATCACAATTGAAATCTATGCCGCAATCACTAATGCTGAAAAAGTTGAATTGAACGGTTCTATGAAGATCTACAACACCTTCTAGAACACTAAAAAAAATGTCTTTTTCATCTACAGGGATTGGAATGCAAAAGTAGGAAGTCAAGAGGTGCCTGGTGTAACAAGCAAATTTGGCCTTGGAGTATGAAATGAAGCAGGGCTGCAAAGGCTAACATAGTTTTATCAAGAGAATGCACTGGTCATTGCAGACACCCTCTTCCAACAAGATAGGAGATGTCTGTACACATGGACATCACCAAATGTCAATACCGAAATGAGATTGATTATATTTTTTTGCAGTGAAGATGGAGAAGCTCTATACAGTCAGCAAAAACATAACCTGGAACTGACTGTGGCTCAGATTATCAGCTCCTTATTGCAAAATTCAGACTTAAATTGAAGAGAGTAGGGAAAACCACTAGGCCATTCAGGTATGACCCAAATCAAATCTCTTATTATTATACAGTGGAAGTGACAAATAGATTCAAGAAATTAGATCTGGTAGACAGACTGCCTTAAGAACTGTGGACGGAGGTTCATAACTCTGTACAGGCAAAGGTGACAAAAACCATCCCCAAGAAAAAGAAATGCAAGAAGGCAAAGGGACTGCCTGAGGGGGTCTTACAAATAGCTGAGAAAAGAAGAGAAGTGAAAGGGAAAGTAACAAGGAAAAGATTTACCCAACCAATGCAGAGTTCCAGAGAATAGCAAAAAGGCAGAAGAAAACCTTCTTCAATGAACAATGCAAAGAAATAGAGAAAAACAATAGAATGGAAAAGACTGGAGACCTCTTCAAGGAAACTGGAGATATCAAAGGAACATTTCATGCAAGCATGGGCAAAATTAAGGACAGAAACAGTAAGGGACTAACAGAAGCAGAAGAGGTTAATAAAATGTGGCAAGAATATACAGAAGAACTATACAAAAAGATCTTAATGATCAAGATAACCATGATGCTTTGGTCACTCACCTAGAGCCAGACATCCTGAGTGTGAAGTAAAGTGGGTCTTAGGAAATACTACTATGACCAAAGCTAGTAGAGGTGATGGAATTCCAACCAAGCTATTTAAAATCCTTAAAGGTCATGCTGTGAAAGCGCTACACTCAATATGCCGGCAAATTTGGAAAACTCAGAGGTGGCCACAGGATTGGAAAAGGTCAGTTTTCATTCCGACTCCAAAGAGCAATGCCAAAGACTTTTCAAACTACTATACAATTGTGCTCATTTCACATACTAGCAAGGTTATGCTCAAAATCCCTCAAGCTAGGCTTCAGAAGTACTTGAATTGAGAACTTCCAGATGGATAAGCCAGATTTAGAAAAGGCAGAGGAAAAAAGGAAAGAAAAGTAAAGTTGCTCAGTGGTGTCTGACCCTTTGCAAGCCCACGGACTGTATCCTACCAGGTTCCTCCATCCATGGGATTTTCCAGGCAAGAATACTGGAGTGGGTTGCCATTTCCTTCTCTAGGAGATCTTCTCGACCAAGGGATTGAACCCGGGTCTGCCACATTGTAGGCAGACGCTTTCTGTCTGAGCCGGAACCAGAGATCAAATTGCCAACATCCGTTGGATAGTAGAAAAAGCAAGACAGTTCCAGAAAAACATCTACTTCTGCTTCATTGACTATGGGAAAGCCTTCGACTGTGTGGATCACAAAAAACTGTGGAAAGTTCTTAAAGAGATGGGACTACCAGAACATTTTATCTTTCTCCTGAGAAACCTGTATGCAAGTCAAGAAGCAACAGTTAAAACTTGACATGGAACAACAGACTGGTTCAAAATTGGGAAAGGAGTACAACAAGGCTGCATATTATCACCCTGCTTATTTAACTTAAGTGCAAAGTATATCATGTGAAATACCTTGCTGGATGAATCACAAACTGAAATCAAGATTGCTGGGAGAAATATCAACAACCTCAGATATACAGATGATACCACTCTAATAGAATGTGAAGAGGAACTAAAGAGGCTCCTCTTGATAAAAGTGAAAGAGGACAGTGGAAAAGCTGGTTTGAAATTCAACATTCAAAAAACTAAGACCATGGCATCTGGTCTCATCACTTCATGGCAAATAGAAGGGGAAAAAGTGGAAGCTGTGACAGATTTTATTTTCTTGGGCTCCAAAATCACTGTCGACAGTGACTGCAGCCATGAAATTGAAAGATGCTTGCTCCTTGGAAGAAAATCTATGATAAACATAGACAATCTATTAAAAAGAAAAGTCATCACTTTGTCAACAAAGGTTCATATAGTTAAAGCTATGGTTTTTCCAGTAGTCATGTCCAGATGTGAAAGTTGGACCATAAAGAAAGCTGAATGCTGAAGAATTGATGCTTTTAAATTGTAGTGCTAGAGAAGATTCTTGAGAGCACCTTGGACTGAAAGGAGGTCAAACCAGCCAATCCTAAAGGAAATCAACCCTGACTATTCATTGGAAGGACTGATGCTGGAGCTGAATTTCCAATACTTCAGCCACCTGATGCGAAGAGCTGACTCATTAGAAAAGACCCTAATGCTGGGGAAAATTGAAAGCAAAAGGAGTAGGGAGTGGTAGAGGATGAGATAGTTAGATAGCATCACTAACTCAATGGACATGGATTTAAGCAAACTCTGGAAGATATGGAGAACAAGGGAACCTGGCATGCTGCAGTCCATGGGGTTGCAAAAGTCAGATATGACTTCACACTGAAAAAACAACAGCAACAATTAGTAAAGCCTCACTTTATAAAAAAATCCACTTAAAATATTTTTTGTGATAAAATTTATTGTTTTATTTACACATTTAATTTGGTATTTCTTAGAAATAAACTGAAAAAAATAAGTCAATATATAAAATATTGATTAAAAATATGCCATTGATACCAATTACTTGTTTTGGTAATGATACTTTTTCTGTGACAATAATATATTTTCAAATTTTGAAGAAAGATTGATATTTCAACTTTTTCAAAACAGTATATTATATACAACAACTCCAAAATTAAAAATTGTAACAATCCTGTCTCTTATACACATCTGAACGGTTCTATGAAGATCTACAACACCTTCTAGAACACTAAAAAAAATGTCTTTTTCATCACAGGTATATTAATTTTTAAAAGACAAGCCAGCCTCATGTTGCAACATTCCTATGAATTGCACTTGTGATTATGGCGGAAGATGTTTATAATTTATATGAAACTTATATGAAAGCAAAATCATTCACTTTTTTCTCTAGCAATTTACATGTCTTTTTTTATGCAGTTGGAAAACCTTAAGTGTTTTCAAAGAGGTTTTCCTGCTTGCTGAAGAATACAATATTAATCATAAGATTTTCATGTTATTGACATAAACTATGAGCTAAGAATTTTAACTAAAAACATGGAGAGAAACTGAGAGGACTGTTGCTTATAAATCTGTACAATTTTACATAAGTTTTTACTCTAAAGACACATTAAATAAATCCCAAGCTAAAGTTTAGAAGATATACCAAGTCATAAAAGATATTTAGAGTTGTTCCAAGATTATTAATGTTTGTTACATAAAAGAAGTCCAAAATCTACCTATGAATTTATGCCAATGCCTGATTTTTTGGCCCAAAATGTATTCTAAAATAAACCTCACATGACAGAATCCACAAAGTGTAACCTCTGAAAATCCATTTAGTACTGAACAACACCCAGGTTCATTGTCATGGCTATTGTGGACATAATTGTTCATCACTCACATACAACTTAATTTGCCAAAACATTAATTCTCAAAATGATTTCTTCTCCATCATGATTCCTTCCTAAGCCAATATCTGGTGTGTGATTACTTGATGTCATCTAAAGAAACAGAGGAAAACAACAGAAAGGGAAAGACTAGAGATCTCTTCAAGAAAATTAGAGATACCAAGGGAACATTTCATGCAAAGATGGGGCTCGATAAAGGACAGAAATGGTATGGACCTAACAGAAGCAGAAGATATTAAGAAGAGAATCAGAATACACAGAAGAACTGTACAAAAAGGATCTTCACGACCTGAATAATCACGATGGTGTGATCACTCATCTAGAGCTAGACATCTTGGAATGTGAAGTCAAATGGGCCTTAGAAAGCATCACTACAAACAAAGCTAGTGGAGGTGATGGAATTCCAGTTGAGCTGTTTCAAATCCTGAAAGATGGTGCTGTGAAAGTGCTGCACTCAATCTGCCAGCAAATTTGGACAACTCAGCAGAACTGAACTAGCAAATGGAAAATACTACATTGAGCTTGAACAATGGAGAGAACTTTGGGACTAAACATTTGAGTCCTGGCACCATGATTGGGCAGGCAAATCATTCAGCCTCCTTGAATCTCCAGTTTTCTCCTTTTTCAAATGGCAATAAAAATGTTTAACATTCATGGTTTGTCAACTGCTTTATTGAATTTTCATCCAGCAAACATTTATTGATCCTTTATCATAAGCTGCTTTATATGATACTTGATTTTAGAGACATAATTTTCATTATATTTTAAAGTTCAAAGAATTTATTTTAGAATAAGTCCCTAAGACAAATAAATCACCATGTTATGGTGTGATGGAGAAGGAAATGGCAACCCACTCCAGTATTTTTGCCTGGAAAATCCCATGGACAAGAGGAGCGTGGTGGAATAGAGTCCACGGGGTCGCAAAGAATCGGACACGACTGAGCCACTTTACTTTCACTTTCACTTTCATGGTGTGATAAGTGCAATCACAGAGATATGCACATCTTCTCTAAAGCAAAAGAAACACAGGTGTAAATTTTATGAAAGGGTTGGAGAAAGTCTTCTTAGGAACACTGATTGTTTGAAAGATATTGAGCAAAAGAGTTAACTAAAGATACGGCGAGAAGGTACAGACAAAGCAGAAAGTATGTAAACAGACATGAAAGCATTTACTTTAGAGCTTGGATAGTAATTCCTATTGTGTCATTTAGGCTTTTCATCAATTCTAAGACATGTTTTTCCCACGTCTTACTTCATGGAAAAAAATGGTGCATTTTATAGCCAATGATGCCTTATAATCATCATCAGCCAGATGACAATTGTTGGTGTTAGTTGCTCAGTCGTGTCATTCTTTGGGACCTCATGGACAATAGCCCGCCAGGCTCCTCTGTCCATGGAATTCGCTAGACAAGAATACTGGGATGGGTTTCCATTCCCTTCTCCAGGGGATCCTCCCCCACCCAGGGATCGAACCCGTGTCTCTTATGTCTCCTGCATACAATGCAGGTGGATTCTTTACCATCTGAGCCACCAGGGAAGCCTAACAATTGTTAGAAATTTATGTAAATCTTTCACTGATGTCTCTTATTAAGAGAAAGCAAGAGCCAAGTTCAATATATTGTGGGTTTGGTGAAATACAGAGAAAAATATAGAGATGGAGATGAAGATGGAGACAGAAGAGGGAGAGGGGGGAGGAAGGGATAGGGGGGCAGAGGAGGAGGAGAAGAGACATCTGCTCTTTCACTGTGAATTTCTATAAATTCTTTTCTGTACATCTCTTACATTTTTAAAAGTGAGGCGTAGTTGACTTACAATGTTATTTCAGTTTCAGGTATTCAACATGGTGGTTTGATATTTTTACAGAGCACACACAATCAAAGTTACTCTAAAATATTGACAATATTCCTTGTGCTGTAAATCACATCCCTGTGACTTGTTTATTCCATAACTCGTAATGTTTACTTCTTAATCCCCATCACCATTTCACCTCTCCCCACACCTCTTGTTCCTTTCTATTTACTTTTCAGCTACTTATCCACAGATAAGTAGCTGAAACCTATTAACACCTGATGAACTTCCCTGCTATTTTCACCTGAATTTCTTATGAAGAAGACAGTGTGCCCTCAACAAACTGTGGAAAATTCTTAAAGAGATGGGAATAACAGACCACCTTACCTGCCTTCTGCAAAACCTGTATGCAGGTCAAGAAGCAACAGTTAGAAACAGACATGGAACAACAGACTGGTTCAAAATTGGGAAAGTAGTACGTCAAGGCTGTATATTGGCACTCTGCTTATTTAAATTATATGCAAAGTACATCATATGAAATGCTGGACTGGATAAAGCATAAACTGGAATCAAGATTTCCTGGAAAAACATCAATAACCTCATATATGTAGATGACAGAAAGTGAAGAGGAACTAAAGAGCCTTTTGATGAAGGTGAAAGAGGAGAGTGAAAGAGCTGGCTTAAAACTCAACGTCCAAAAAACTAAGATCATGGCATCTGGTCCCATCACTTCATAGCAAATAGATGGGGAAACAGTAGAAACAATAACAGACTTTATTTTCTTGGGCTCCTCAATCACTGCAGATGGTGACTGCAGCCATGAAACAAAAAAATATTTGCTCCTTGGAAGAAAAGCTATGACAAACCTAGACATCATATTAAAAAGGAAAGACATCTCTTTGCCAACAAAAGTCCATCTAGTCAAAGCTATGGTTTTTCCAATAGTAACATATGGATAGGAGCCATTTAGTCCCTCAGTTGTGTCTGACTTAATGCAGCCCCATGGACTGAAGCCTGCCAGGCTCTTCCATCCATGGAATTCTCCAAGCAAGAATACTGGAGTGGGTTGCCATTTCCTTCTCTAATGGATATGAGAGTTGGACCATAGAGAAGGCTGAGTGCTGAAGAATTGATGCTTTTGAACTGTGGTGTTGGACAAGACTCTTGAGATTCCCTTAGACTGCAAGGAGATCAAACCAGTCAATCCTAAAAGAAATCAGTCCTGAATATTAATTGGAAGGACTGATGCTGAAGCTGAAGCTCCAACACTTTGGCTACCTGATGGGAAGAGCCAAATTATTAGAAAAGACCCTGATACTGCGAAAGATTGAAGGCAGGAGGAGAAGGGGACGACCGAGGGCAAGATGGTTGATGGCATCACGGACTCAATGAACATAAATTTGAGCAAGCTCCAGGAGATAGTGAAGGACAGGGAAGCCTGGCGTGCTGCAGAGTCGGACATGGTTGAGCGACTGAACAACAACAATAACAAAGTTCATGCTTCCTTATGAAATAAATTACAAATTAATTTAAAATGCAAGCTAAACTTCTCCTTCCAGAATGATTTATAAGTATATCTATAATCAACAATTGACACATCCCCTGGTCAACACCTCTGTATCATATTCTAGATGCTTCCAAACCCGTTCAAAGCAAAGGTGTTGCTTTCCTGAAAATAACAACCCTGGAATTTATTCTGTACTAAACTTATAGCAGGATAAAGCCAAACATACACTAGTCTGTTCTTCTATTGGTTAATAAATTATTGGAAGACTTTTTAAACGATAAGGAGAAGTCTAATCAAAATTTACTTTTAACCCACAGTATTCTGAATACTTGTGTTTCATATTAGTTGAACTCTCATATAATTCATCACATTTTAAATATTTGTTTTTGTGTTTCTCCAGTAGACTGTGAACTCTCTAAAATTTTGATCCTTTGTGAGTTATTTGTTTCTGAAAACTGACAAAGGGTATTACACTTGTTAAGGAAATGGAAAATGATGTTTAAATATTTAACTGTATTATTTAATTAAATAATTAAAATTATAATTTAATTTTTGAACATATAAACACACACAAGAAATGTTACGGATGCTACTGATAAAGAACATACTAGACTGAAAGCTCATCATTTAAACTGAGATTTAAGCTTTTTATTCATTTCACAAATAAAACACATGTTAATGGTATCCATCTAATCAAATCACCTAATATGGATATCTAAAGATATCTGACTCAGATGCAAGTATTAATGCAAAGGTATTAAAATTTTAAACTTCCATAAAGTTTAGGTAATTACAGAAAAAATGTGGAATAAGACAGGAATTACAAAAAATAGCACATGAACCATTCATTAGATGTGTATAAGAGACAGGGTGTGATATAATAATTTAAAAGTTAAGGAAGTACTCTAACCATTTAATATTTTTAATGAAGAAGTTAAGTAATTATACATGCAATAGTGAAGTATTTATATTTGGGAAGTAAGAGATCTACAAGTGTCATCAGATGCTAAAAAACGTTTTTGTATAATTTACCCAAAAAGCAAATATAAGAAATGATTAAGGGTTAACTGTGAGGTTTTTAGGGCTTCCCTGGTGGCTCAGTGGTAAAGAACCTGTCTACCAATGCAGGAGATGATTCCTGGCTCAGGATGATCCCCTGGAGAAAGAAATGTAAATCCACTTCAGTATCCTTGCTTGGGAAATCCCATGGACAGAGGAGCTTGGTGGGCTACAATCCATGGGATAGCAAAGAGTCAGACAGGCCTTAGCGACTGAGCATGCAGGCACATGAGGTTTTAAAGAAAAGGTTCATATTAAAGTCAGATGAGACAAAAAGTAAAAATCTCTACAGTACAATCTCTTCTAAATTAGGCAGGATGCATCCAGTACTTCAGGAAAATCAGGTTAGAATGATTAAAGATCCATCATCTCTAAAGCAACTAATTTTGAGCATTTCTTTCATTTAACCAGTGAACTTACCTAAATTTACTTCTTGCGTAACCATTTTTTTGCTGTTAAATTTCATTCTCTGTTGCTAATATGAGTGCAATAGATTGCTTTAAAATATTAATAATACATCAGCCCACTGACTATACTTCCATTTAAAAAGTAAATTTCTTTATATAGTCTGCATGTGTTGGCAGACATCCAGCTCTTATTTTGTATCACACAATGAGAAGAGTTTTAAAACAAACAAACAAGTCAACAAACCAAAACCCATTTCAGAGTGTTTCGTTTCATGAAAACATTTATCAGACTTTCCTAACACTTCACACTGGGAACTCAGGAACCCCGGAGGGCAGAACACTTTAGAATCACCTATTGCTCTTAGCAGACAAGGAAGGCTTCTAGAAATAATTGCTCTAACAACTGCCAAAAGGTTTCCAGTCTTTTAAGCTAGCACAGAACACCTTTGATGGTTAGCTACAACCTGCCTCCTTAAACAACCAGAATTCACATGGCTATATACTGTATTTCTGAAAGGTTTCTCCAGCAGGAACTCTCTGGATGATTGAGGAATGCAGCTACTGTGGGCCCAGGCTCCTCCTTGTCAATATGCCCACGGTCTGAACCCCGGGTTTTTCAGCATTTTGCTAGAATATTACAGGGGATGTAAGAAGTAAAATTTTCAACAGCAGACCATTACACAAATCCATCCATTCAGATTTTAGAAAATAACAAGCATTAGAAAAAGCAAGCTTAGCATGCTATCTGAATATACAGCCTTGGTGTATATAATCAAAGTGACATGTTTAATAAAATATTTTATAAACATCTAAACTTCCAAATGCAGTAAAATCCGAATCACTGGATTTTCTTCCAGCAAAAAAAAAAAAAAAAGTCTATTAACTAACATTTGGATATAATAATAAATGTCATGTGAAATAATGGGCATAGGTAGTAGATTATATTCTTCATGTGAACGTTAGTCAACAAGTAGCCTTGTTCCTGGGAGATATAAATAGTAGTACAAGCTAGTTGCTACCTATCATCAGGGAAATTATAGATTAGTGAGAACGTATAAAGGATTCATTTGCATATATATGGTAAGTGTCTTCTGAAACTGGTAACCAAAAAAATCGGTTTTCAGGATGACATTCATGGTGAGTGCATTTTATTATGCTCTGATATCTGAAAATACATAATGCGCATATTTATTATTTTCACTTCCTCTCTGTTCATATGCGTATGTGTATGTATGTGTGTATTTTCATGTGTGCTTATAAACTAGGACCATCCATCTCCACAAATACGATACCAAAGTTAATATACTACTTTCTCTGTCATGTGAAAAGCAGTATCTGTAAGTCAAATGCACTAAAATTAATCTTTGTGGACTCAAACAAAATATCTATGCTCAAAATATTTTCTTCAAGAAACAATAGGTTTTTTTTTCTTCTATATGACTTTCAAGGTCATAATCTTGGGCTTTGAACTAAATTGCACTTTAACAAAGTATTTCTTTAATAGGGGCATTTAGAAAAAAAATTTTAATAATGGAATTCAAACTTAGCATGAAAAGATGCTTAAAACAGTATAAGTCCAGGGATGGCAGAAATCATTCACAATATATAAGCAAATATATATGTGTGTATATATAGTTGGAGTATATATTTGTGTGTATATATGTACATGTATTTTTAAAGTAGCAATGAAACAATAACATTTCTAACTACATACATATGACAAAAATTAATAGAAGATACAGCAGAGCAATAATTTGAATCAGTGGTGTGCATATATAATGTTCTAGCTGCATGATAAACTAAATAATTTATACCAGAGTTTACTATCTCATAATCTAAGTTGACTGTATGTCTATAAAAATTAACCTTCACTTTAATATCTAAATATTAACTATTAACTCCAGATTTATTTTAAATATATCCAAATTATATATTCATCCTAAAGATAGTTGTAAGAATTGCTTTTTGCCTTTAGCATATCAAAATATTTCACATTCACATCTGACAGTTTCCCATACAATTTCATTACAGTATTTCATTATTTATGATGTTGTACATCTAAGATACAAAACTGGTTTCTCCTCTATTTTGTCCTCCAGATCTTTTGGAACAATATACATGCAGGAATTTTATAAAATTCATTACTAGGGAAGTGCTGTCTGGCAAGCACTCCCATTTTCTTATTCCAGTCGCCAAAATAGCTGGTGAAATTTGCAAGCCAGCAACCACTTCATCTAGGGCAGGCCCTTGTACTATAAATCCATAACTAATCAGGGTCAGCTGATAATGAAGGCAACTTTTGAAAAATGTCTGTTCTGGGGGAAACAAATCTCTGCTGCAATCCTATGTAGCCTCCTCAAATTCTATGCTCTACAGTGAAGATTCAAATTATGTTGGTTTGACTAATATAACTATTTGTGTTGTCACTTCAGTCATGTCTGATTCTTTTTGACCCTGTGCACTGTTGCTGGCCAGGCTCCTCTGTCCATTCTTCTCAGGCAAGAATACTGGAGTGGGTTGTCATACCCTCTTCCAGGGGATCTTCCCACCCAGAGATCAAACTTGCATCTGTCTCTTACATCTTGTGCTTTGGCAAGTGGGTTCTTTACCACTAGCACCACCTGGGAAACTGTTAAACAAAAATAATTGTTGTTGTTGTTTAGTTAAATTGTGTCCAACTCTTTTGTGGCCCCATGGACCGTAGCCCACCAGGCTCCTCTGTCCATGGGATTTCCCAGGCAAGAATACTGGAATGGGTTGCCATTTCCTCCTTCAGGGTTTCTTTCCAACCCAGGAATGGAACCTGCATCTCCTGCGTTCCCGGTGGATTCTAATAGTTAACACTTAACATAGTGCTTAAAATGTGCTGGGAAGTATGCTAAGGTGTTAATGAGTTACCTCATATAATCCTCACAATTAATGCAGGTTTTATCATTATACACATCCTATAGATGATGAAACAGAAGCACTGATTTAAATAAATTAACCAATATTTCAAGAAATCACTAAAATGTAGAGATGGGACTGGAATCCTATGAAATGTTTACCCAAATATCTGTTTTTAATCCCTTCACTATCTTTGAAAAAGTCCATCACACACAGTAGAAAGCAATAATGTAATAAAAATGTTTTGTGTTTGAAGACATTAAATGCATACATTTTAATAAATCAGTATTGGATTAAAAATACAATAAAAGTGACTTAGTTTAAGCCTGTTTTTTCCTAACAATGTTTTGAGGAAAAATCTATATGCTTCAGATATTTGCTCAATCTCCTATATAGAGTACGTATCCCAAAAGCCATGTGGAGAAACATTTTGTATTTTAATTCTATTAAAAATGTTGAGGTTTGACAAAAAACGAAGTTTTCTAACACCTAAACGAAGTTCTGTAAGCAATTATCCTTCAATTAAAAAAAAAGTTAAAAAAATGCAAAAAAAAGTTATCAAATTCACAGAAAAATAAGAATCCAAAATATAATGTATTTATAGTGCGTTAGCTGATAACAGATACCTACAGATATGAAACCCTTAACAAGAATGATGGTATATTAAGCATGATCTAACATGCATAAATTAGTGTGCATGACCGTAATTGTAAGACATTTTAATCACAGGCCAATTTTATTTATTCCCATAAAGTTAAACTATTAGCTTGATTTTCTTTTTTCTGTCAATGAACAAATGGCAAAACAACAATTTACATGTTACCTATTGATCACTTATATAATGAAGTTTTTCAATAAACGAAGCTGACTTTTTTATAATCCACTCAATATATGAAGGTCTTATTCAAATGACATGGAATGCTGCCAGAGTAGCTTGGAATCTGTGGCTGTTGGTGTCTTATTTTTATTTTGCATTTTTCAGGATAAGTTATTAAGTCAACTCAGCTATACATGTTTGTTTTAGTCTTAAGCATGCTGACAAAGGGTTAGAAAATCAGGAGAAATTGGTCAAAAGTTGGTTAAAACATTTACATTGTCTGAGTCTTTTAAATTAGGTTGCAGAACTCCACATTCTCTAAGTGCCTTGACAATTTAAAGATTAACTGTGACTAGTTTTCCAGTTTTCTTCATTATTTCTCATACCCACAACTCCAAAACCCAATATTTTTAAAGGCTTATAATTGTTTTTAATTTTAGATGGGATAGAAAATCTTTAATAATTCATTTGGTTTTAGGAACCAGATATTTATAATATTATAATATTTAGAAACTATTGATCAACTAAGTGACTCAACAATTAAAAATGGATACATTTTCAGACGGGTTTTTTCTATTCAACCATACAGTTGTATAGTTACCTGAAGGTAAGCTAATCCATTTACTTCCATTTAGACCTCACCTAAACTATTACAGAAACAGAGATTTATAATCTCACTTAAAATTTTAAGATATTTTCAAAAAGCATATTTTTTTAAGAATTCAAAGTCTCAGTGACTGTTATCTCCATAAGGATATAGGGAATATAAGGCTGAATATTTCCAGCAGAGTAATCATTTGTCCTTGGAGAAAGAAATGGCACACACTCCAGTATTCTTGCCTGGGAAAGTCCATGGACAAGAGGAGCCTGGTGGACTATAGTCCATGGGGTGGCAAAGAGTCAGACATGACTGAGCACATAATAAATAATCATTTGCCCCAAAAACACCTGATAATGAATTGGGATAGATTACTTCAGACTGAAAACTTCATTTGCAAATATAGCTTGCTTTTATATTATTCTACTCAACTATATTAAACATTTGACCCAAAAAAATGCATTTTATGCACTTGATCAAGTATAAATGGAAATCCAAAATACCTGTTTATGTGTGCCTTTCTTCCCTCATGCCTGCTCTCACACACTCATTTCTACCTAATATTGCTTTGCAGATTCTGCTACAATTCATGCTACAATTTTTACCATCCTAAATCTCATGCACTCACTGCTAGCAGGTATCTGCAGGTGTTTGCCTACAAGAAGTTCATTGACAGTTTATCGCAATAAGTGTGCTTTCTGTGGTAGTGAAAATTAGCTGCAAAAGCAGAGCAGGCTAAGTAATGTAGGACAAGGATGCTTCATGTGTTGTGAATGCATAATTATCTATTACTGGTCAGGCAAACAGTCATCATTCTGCTATGATTATTTTTTTCCCATGGAAGAAAATTAGTTATCAAATTCTAGTTTCCACAGATACTGTCAGTGTACTGGAAGGACTGCAGCTGTACCGTGAGTCTCATGGACATTTAACTTCTGACAGCTGTGAATGCTTCTTTGTGAATGCAGACATTGCTCTTTGACTCAGTTCCTGGAAGAACTCCAAGATGCATTCTCGAGCACTGCTGCCTGCTCTCTTAGCGCATATTAGGAGAAGGTGGTCAGAAGCGTCATGAACCGCTAAAGTGGACAGATACTGTTACTGTTTTTACACACTTACATAGTTCAGCATGGTAATAAATAGATGAAGTGTGATAGCCAATGATGATTCTAATATTTATGAATGTTCCATATTTGGAGATTCATAATTATGGCAAACCATCCCATTATAATTTTATTGACATTGAGGAAAGACTAACATACCCAAGTACCCAAATATTTTGAGTTTTATGAAGTTTTGCATGTTGTATTCAAAATGAAATAAGACTGACAAAGGGGGTTGATATGGTTAAAGTCAAGTGTTCAAAAATGATAAAATATTTATTTGTAGTTCTTTGTAAGTAAATGTTAGCTATTTGTGATTAATATTTTCATTAACTAAAATGATTTTTCAATTACTAAAAAAATTAGTTAAATCACAGGTATCTCACTGTATGTATTATTTTGAAAAAATTTAGGAAATATGTCATGCCAAGTTTCAATTATTTTTACAACAGATTGATATCACAAAAAGCTATGAAGTTATCTCTCTAAACTTATGCATGAAAGTATTCATATGAATACTCCTCAAAGGTATCATTTTAGTATGCTATTAATGAATTTTAGGTGGTTTTATAATGATTGATTTTATAATGCTTGCTCTGCTGAGTCACTTCAGTCGTGTCCGACTCTGTGCGACCCCATAGACGGCAGCCCACCAGGCTCCCCCGTCCCTGGGATTCTCCAGGCAAGAACACTGGAGTGGGTTGCCATTTCCTTCTCCATGCTTGCTCTAACTCCTGCTTTACTAAATGTAAAATAATCATTAGTCAAAAACTCAAAAATAAGGGAAAATTATTATTAGAGACTTCTTAACAAAACAATTATATTTAATACTACAAATGGGCTTCCCAGGTGACTCAGTTTTAAAGAATCCACCTGCCACTGTAGGAGATGTGGGTTTGCTTCCTGTGTTGGGAAGAACCCTGGAACCGGAAATGGCCCCACAACAGTATTCTTGTCTGGAGAATTCCACAGACAGCAGAACCTGGGGAGCTACAGTCTATGCAGTCGCAAGGGTCGGACGTGACTGAGTAACAGCACAGCACAGCACATAATATGAATATTCAAAACTAATTGTGGGTTACTATACAATATCTTCTGGTAGTTAATAATATCTTTGATATTCTTAAGGTAGACTAATATAAGGGTGGTTTATTTATAAATGTATTTCATGACCAGTTTAAGATATATTTTATTATGATGATATCTTAAAGAGTAGTATTATATATTAATAATTTGGAATATATTTCTATTTTGATTTAGAATCCATTTGATATTATAGAAATGATGAATTACTTAGAAGGTATCTTTACTGAACCTAATCCCTAAGTATTGATCAGCTGTTTTCACTTTTCCTTTAAACTGAGGTAAAAGTTCAAAAGAATGCATCTGAATTGACACAGTGAAGTTGAAAAAATGAATACTGAGAGTCCTTGTAATTCTATCACGGTGTGGATCTGGTATGTACTGTCTGTATGAATTACGGAGCATCACCAACTACCCTGAAACTCAGTTTTCTTATCTGTAAATAAAGACAATACTTCATGAAGTTTCTGTAATAATCACATGGAAGAATGAGACAAATCTATGTGAAATAGCTACCAAATAGCGAATGAGTATAGGTATGTATATATATATATATATACAGTTTATTTGCCTTTGATTTTAGATTATAAATGATGTAAAAATTGCCTGTTGATGCTTGTGTTAGCTGTGATTGATAAACCACATAACAAATTGAAAAACATAGTCAAATAGATTCTTATTTTTTTCTGAGAAATCAATCCAGGCTCCTTTTCTCTATATGGGATTCCCTGGTGGCAGTAAAGAATCCAGAGTATGGGAGATTCAGGTTCGATCCCTGAGTCAGGAAGATCCCCTGGAGAAGTGAATGGCCAACCACTCCAGTATGCTTGCCTGGAAAATCCCATGGACAAAGAAGCCTGTCAGGCTATAGCCATGGGGTCATAAACAATCAGACATGACTGAGCACACACACACACACACACACACACACACACACACATTCTCCATATACTATGAATCATTTTAGTATTTAATTACTGATTTTTTTTTAGGAGGCATACAAAGCTTGCTCTAACTACGGTTTTACTAAATGTAAAACAATAATTGGTAGAAAAACTCAAAAATAAGGGAACACTATCATTAGAAACTTCTTTAGGAAAAAGTTTACTATAAATGGGCTACCATATCAATACTATAATGAAATACTTTTAAATTTAAAAGTACCTAGAAATAAATTCCGGAGAAGGCAATAGCAAGCCACTCCAGTACTCTTGCCTAGAAAATCCCATGGATGGAGGAGCCTGGTAGGCTGCAGCCCATGGGGTCGCTAGAAGTCGGATGCGACTGAGCTACTTCACTTTCACTTTTTGCTTTCACACAATGGAGAAGGAAATGGCAACCCACTCCAGTGTTCTTGCCTGGAGAATCCCAGGGACGGGGGAGCCTGTTGGGCTCCTGTCTATGGGGTCGCACAGAGTCGGACACGACTGAAGCGACTTAGCAGCAGCAGCAGCAGAAATAAATTCATGACTATCTTCATATGAGTAAGTGGCAGTGTAGTCATTGATCAAAGTCAACCTGCATAGCAGTCACTACTCATATAATATAACAATTAAGGATGTAGATTGATTGTACAAAGAACTCTGCATCTTATACTGGTGATTCAAATCCAAATTAGTTTTTTGTTCATTGAGATATGTAACAATCAATTAAAATTGCAGCAAACATTAAGATATGTCATATGACAATAACTATGAATCTAGTGTCACTATAAAAGCTTCATGAGATTGATGGAATGTCTTTGATCATGGGATAAAAAATGCATGTTAGATTCAAAAAACACTGAACTGCCTCTGATCTGTCTTTCACAGAAGGTATACCATTCACAAATGAGCACTGGATTGCCAATATTTATCTACATGAAGTTTACTTTATGTTTTAGGATAATGTGAAAAATTTTAAATCTACAATCTAAGAGCAATGATTATGTTATTTTTCTTCCAAGGAGATTACATTTTAATACTTATCCTTTGATGAACCAGTGTGGTAGTCTTAAGGTCCACTGAAGAGAAAGCACAGTAAATTCCTTATATATAAAATATATGACCTACCCAGGAGGTGTCTTCATAAATGCACGTGCACAATGGATGCAAAGCCGAACTCAAGAATGGGGCTGAGATCTCTGAGAGCAGTCTACTGCTCTGGACCACGTGGCTTCCTACCTACTTGGGGCTTGAGCTCTGAAGCCATTAATGCCCCCTTATGAAGCTACATTGATTTGTCCCATAGTGGAAGTATAGGTTAATTTTATTACCAACACTTTAGATTGCTTAAAAACAAAACAATCTCAAAATTTATAATAATTTGTTATAATTGGAACTGATTACGAAGCTATTACATTTTTGTTTCAAATATATAAATCTGATTTCATATGAACTGAGATTTACTCAAATCTTCATGGATATTAGAGGCCATATTTGCATTCAATGGTGATAGTGGTTTAGTCACACAGTCATGTTTGAATCTTTTGCAATCCTGTGGGCTGTAGCCTGCCAGGCTCCTCTGTTTATGGGATTTCCCAGGCAAGAATACTGGAGCTATTTCCTTCTCCAGAGGACCTTTCAGACCCAGGGATCGAACTGTGTTTCCTGTGTCTCCTACAATGCAGGTTGATTCTTTATGGCTGAGCCACCAGGGAAACCCTTTTTGCATTCAATCAATTCATTAATTACAATTTGCTGTCCAAACTCTGTTTACTTTAATTGTGCAAAACACCACTCAGCTTCAAAATAGAGCTTTTGCATTCAAATAGATGGAATGCGAGAGAGTGTTCAAGTGCACTTTTTTTTTTTTTTTTTTCCAACTGACTGACAGGCTTCTCTGCACAAAGAGCCTATTCTAGAAAACTCCTAAAGCAAATTACCCCTTTAGGACTTTCTTTTCCAGTTCTACTAACATTCCCATTGTGTGATCTGGAGAAAAACACTTTAGAGGGTACTTCATCATGCATAAAAAGGCACTTATCTTCTAATAAAATTCTATTGATATAATCTACCTTTCCTTCTTGATGGGGGTGTAATGATGTAAAAAGGAATTTTTAAACGCCTCTAAAATGCCTTGGAACCTTTAAAAGAATGGTAGAAACCCTCAACTCAATGCAATTTAGTAGGATTGAATAGAGACCCTCAACAGAATGGAAATCAGGCCTCTTGCCAAATATGAATCATAATTGTCCTTGTTTATTGAGAGTGTCATAATCACCATCATTAGTTATGAGTGCAGCTGTTCATACTGATTGAATTTCCAAGGTATCCCAGATATTGCACAAGAAACACTATGTCAGTCTTTCAGGGATTTATACTCTCAAACTGCACGACCAATATGGCAGCCACTCATCACATGTGGTTATTTAAATTAATTAAAATTTAAAAAATCAAAGCTTTATTTCCTATAACACCAGCTGCATTTCAATTAATCAGTAATCATTTGTAGTCAATGGCTATCATGTTAGACAAAACAGGTATAGATTAGTCCCTTCACAGAAAGTTCTACTAGAGAACCCTTGTAGAGGCTTGACAAATGTAAGCTACAAGAAATATTATTCAAGTGCACAATTTATGCAACAGTATTTTTATATTTTATGCCATTTATTTTGACTAGAGAACGTAGGTGGTTTATCAGACAGTCAAAATATCTCTGAAATCACCCAACCATCCTGATATGAATCAACTCATTGTTTTATATCAAACATAATAGTGCTTAACACAATATGGGTCCTAAAAAAATTTGTTGAATGAATAAACTCATAAGTGGTTAACTATTTCTTGTATATACAAAGGGGCTTCCCAGGTGGCTCAGTGGTAAAGAAACTGCCTGCCAATGCAGGAGACTCAGGAGACCCAGGTTCAGTCCCTGGGTCTGGAAGAGGAAATGGCAACCCAATCCAGTATTCTTGCCTGAAGAATCCCATGGCTACAGGGACCTGGTGGGCTGCAGTCCATAGGGTCGCAGGGTCAGACATGACTGAGACTCAGCACACATGCATGTGTATACAAATAATTATTGGGAGCTCATTTTTCTCACTGCTAACGGGGTAATAAACACAATAAAATTCTGTTCTCAATAAAACATGATAGTCTAGTCCAGATTGAAAAAAAACTTTATGCAGTGACTAGAACACTGTGCTAGATAATGTAAGGTAATGTTTAGATAATTAAATCTTTAACGTTGGTTAGAGGAGGCAGGGAAGACTGTTCTGATGAAGAAAGTTATTTACAGTGAATTTTCAAGAACAATAGATAAAAGTGAAATGCCAGTTGCTTAAAAGAGCAGCAGAAAGCAAAGGACTGGAGTTGGGGGTAAAGTAAATTTATTTTGAAGGGATAAAAAGATTATGGGAATCTCCTGTTGAATGAAGGATTCCAGTTGACAAAAGTTGAATAAACTATGGTCAATGTAGACATTCTTATGCAAGCAGCAGTCATTTTTTAAACATTGTGAGGACACTGTGTTTTAGAATGACTGTTTTTCTCTGCAAAACCAGAAAGGATACAGAAAAGATAGGCATAACAAAATGCTTGTTTGGACTGGTTTCCTAGAAATGACTAGAGTTATTTGAGAACCAAGAACTGATGAATTCCAAGAGACAAATCATAGCTCCAGGAGGAAGATACAGTTAAAGGCTTATCTGACTCTATAATGAAACTGCTTCTTGTCCACAGGAATGTGCATATTTCAATGCAAGCGAGTCTAAGCCAGATGGCAGCTGACTTTGTTCTAACAGGGCCTGATATTAGTTTGTATATTTAGAATATGTCACAATTACACACTCACTCCTCTTCCTGCAGATAGCAGTGAAGGTCTGCTGCTGACCATTTCAAGTATAATCACTTATTCTCTCTAGAGAATCATTTTGATCGTTCCTTTCACTCATCATATCAAATCAAGCTAATATTGCCAGTACACAGTATGGCTCTGTATAGTGAAGATAAAGGGAAGCTAGCTTCTATTAATTAATATTGGCAGCTAGAATTGGGTGGCACATTAAGGGCTATGGAGAGAAGTCATTTTAACTAACTAGTTTATAATCATATTTTTAGAAAGATATTCAGTGCCTCCATAGGTAACAGTGCATCATAAAAAAAAAAATACTTTTGAGAACTATAAGACAGATTGTAATTTGGTAAAATCGTCTTTTTCATCACCTTTCCTATCATTCTTCCAAATATTATCCTTATTTCTCAAGTACATAGTGTTTTTATAGGGAATGTGCATGCAAATTGAAATGTTTATATATAATGTGCATGTAAATATATATATATACATATGTGTGTATATATATATATATATATATATATACACATTCTTCCAGGTGGCTTCCATGGTAACTCAGTGGTAAAGAACTCTCCTGCCAATGCAGGAGACACAAGTTCAACCCCTGTGTTGGGAAGATCCCTTGGAGAAGCAAATGGTAACCCACTCCGGTATTCTTGCCTGGGAAATCCCATGGACAGAGGAGTATGGCAGACCACAGTCTGTAGGGTTGCAAAAGAATCAGATACCACTGAGCACTCACTCACTCTGTGTGTGTGTGTGTGTGTGATGAAAAATAAATGTCCATTCTACTCAAGATTTCCCAGTTTTCCAAGAGGCAATTACTACTGCAGAATTTGTGTATCTTTCCTGAAAATTTCTCTTTTCTCCCTTTCTTACTATCTTTCTCTCTTTGTTTCGCTCTCTGTTTCAATAGGGTTCATAGATGATGCTACATACACTATTAATAATGACAGATCTGGATTCCTATATACACTGTTTTACAGGAAGAAAGGTCTCCCAAATTATAGGTTGATATGTACCACTTCTCATTTAGTCAGACATGTAGGCTGTTCTAAACCATTTACAAATGCAAGAATCTGTTACAATGAATATCTTCTTACATATCACGTCCTATAGTTTATTTTGGTAACACCTTTTAGGCTACTTTCTGAAAGTATGATTGTTCAACACAGATATCCATTTTAACTTTGGATAGTTATTTTCAAGTGGTCCTCCAAAGAGGATGTTTTAATACCTAAAACTGGCAACAACAACAAAAAAATATGACTCATTTGAAAAGACCTTGATGCTGGGAAAGATTGAAAGCAGGAGGAGAAGGGGACAACAGAGGATGAGATGGTTGGATGGCATCACCAATTCGATGGACATGGGTTTGGGTGGACTCCGGGGGTTGGTGATGGACAGGGAGGCCTGGTATGCTGCGGTTCATGGGGCCGCAGAGTCGGACACAACTGAGCAACTGAACTGAGCTGAACAAGGAACTATACGAGACAGGAAGAAAACAGTCTATTTTATACATCTTTTCTTTGATGCCTCTGAGAGCATATTTTTAAGACTGCAAACAACTAATTAAATCTGTAAATGAATAACTAATCTTGGAAAATTAAGTCAGTTTAGCCAGCCATTTCAGATTTGATAAATATCACTATATGATATATTTAATTATTATAATTTGAAGTGTAAGAAATTGATCAAACAATATGCTATATCATTATTTAGCTTAGCAACTGCACAGAGAAACAATCATAAATGATGACTCATGTTTTCACCTCCAAGAAAAACGTTTCTCCTTTCAGGGGTACGAATGCAGGAGACACAAGTTCAACCCCTGTGTTGGGAAGATCCCTTGGAGAAGCAAATGGTAACCCACTCCGGTATTCTTGCCTGGGAAATCCCATGGACAGAGGAGTATGGCAGACCACAGTCTGTAGGGTTGCAAAAGAATCAGATACCACTGAGCACTCACTCACTCTGTGTGTGTGTGTGTGTGTGATGAAAAATAAATGTCCATTCTACTCAAGATTTCCCAGTTTTCCAAGAGGCAATTACTACTGCAGAATTTGTGTATCTTTCCTGAAAATTTCTCTTTTCTCCCTTTCTTACTATCTTTCTCTCTTTGTTTCGCTCTCTGTTTCAATAGGGTTCATAGATGATGCTACATACACTATTAATAATGACAGATCTGGATTCCTATATACACTGTTTTACAGGAAGAAAGGTCTCCCAAATTATAGGTTGATATGTACCACTTCTCATTTAGTCAGACATGTAGGCTGTTCTAAACCATTTACAAATGCAAGAATCTGTTACAATGAATATCTTCTTACATATCACGTCCTATAGTTTATTTTGGTAACACCTTTTAGGCTACTTTCTGAAAGTATGATTGTTCAACACAGATATCCATTTTAACTTTGGATAGTTATTTTCAAGTGGTCCTCCAAAGAGGATGTTTTAATACCTAAAACTGGCAACAACAACAAAAAAATATGACTCATTTGAAAAGACCTTGATGCTGGGAAAGATTGAAAGCAGGAGGAGAAGGGGACAACAGAGGATGAGATGGTTGGATGGCATCACCAATTCGATGGACATGGGTTTGGGTGGACTCCGGGGGTTGGTGATGGACAGGGAGGCCTGGTATGCTGCGGTTCATGGGGCCGCAGAGTCGGACACAACTGAGCAACTGAACTGAGCTGAACAAGGAACTATACGAGACAGGAAGAAAACAGTCTATTTTATACATCTTTTCTTTGATGCCTCTGAGAGCATATTTTTAAGACTGCAAACAACTAATTAAATCTGTAAATGAATAACTAATCTTGGAAAATTAAGTCAGTTTAGCCAGCCATTTCAGATTTGATAAATATCACTATATGATATATTTAATTATTATAATTTGAAGTGTAAGAAATTGATCAAACAATATGCTATATCATTATTTAGCTTAGCAACTGCACAGAGAAACAATCATAAATGATGACTCATGTTTTCACCTCCAAGAAAAACGTTTCTCCTTTCAGGGGTACGTGGGATATATAATTTTAATTTCAAAGACATTAGAAACATAATTTAAATCTGAAACTATTTTTGTTTATTAAATAGGGTAGTATATAGTCTTCTTAGCTATTATTATCACAAAAGTAATTTATCCAAGTTAATTTGGGAGGAGTCTGGAATCTACCATTAGATTTCTAAAATCCTAATTCACTAGTCGGGCTAACAACAACAACAGAAAATATAAGGTCTACTGGTTTTGATTTCAATGATTTTGATTTATAGTTGTAAAATCTCATAATTATCACCAATTATTTCTTTTCTTATAATCTCTGTTAGACTCCTGCATGATGGACTATAATTCTTGACTAAGCTCTTTACTATTCTAAATAAACCACAGAATGATACATAAAAGTAATTTGATGAGATACCTTAAGAATTGCTTTCAATATAAGAACTTTTCCAGGGTTCATAAGGCACTAAAACAATAATTCCAGGTGATAATAAATATGAATTCACAAAATTATATGGTCAATTTTAAGTGACAAATATGCTAATTGTAGTTTGAACTTAAATTTTAATATGCAGGTATTAAATTAGGTCCATAATCTGCACTAATTATTGACAAATCTATTACCACATAGGAAATGTATTCATAATGACATGAAATCATGAGCTAATTATAATATGCATAAATATATTGATAAACAGCTGGACAAAGATTCTCAGCTTTTCACATCCATCTCAATCAAAAAATGTCCAACTTAGTATCAATAACCTAAAATCTGGAGAGATGTATTTGATCAGTCATTTAATTTTCTAGTTCCTAAGTGTGTTTATGTAATCATAAGCATACATTTGAGTGTTGCGTTGCAGCATGTATACATATCACATGACTATATATTGTTGAATACAGACACTAAAACACGTTTGTTCCTCTAGATAAAAAGCTTGCTCAAATTAGATCAGCTACATGATTCATTTATATCTTTTCTAGGCAGTAGTCAACAGTCAAAGCAAACAAAAGTCTACACACTAAAAAACAAGGACTTTTCTTGTTTTTATGATGTTTTCTTTCTCCATTCTTCTGTTCTTGTCTCTTCATGTCACAGTATTTTCTCAAAATTCACTTTCCCTGCAGGGAAGCTTACAGAGACACCTAGTGGTAAACTCATGGTGGCGTCTCAGGCCATCTTCAATACTGAGTTAATGACAGAAAGTTGTCATTAACTTATCCAACCACAAGAGGTAAACTAGAATACTTTTAGTGTCAGTGCTTCTAACAAAATTATAACCTAAGTCAATTGCAAACATGTTAATGCTGCTTAACAGGCTGTATTTTAACTAGGATAATAAAGTAAAAATAACACAAAACCAAAAATTAAACTAAACTTTGATATTAAAGGCAATTGTGAAGATTTAGGAAAGGAATAGAAGAATGAACTAAAATAACTATGCTTCAGTTACTTTGAGAAGTCTAATAATTACATAAGCCACTTCATACCCATTGAGAACTTCTATAGAGATTATCAACATTGAAAAATATGTCTCTGTGACAGAATTTAACATTTATATTCCAAAAGTTTCTAACTGTAATTAACATGTAATTTGAAAATTATGACACAAATATTTTCACTTTGCAAATATAAAAGCAATTTTATACTTTAAAACAATTTCTACAATGTTTATATCATGTTAGAAGATAATGACTAAATAAACAACACAGCAATAAGCCTGTTTTGGGTGAAGTTTAAGTTGCCTGTTTATATAATGTACCTGTAGCAAGTGACTATCATTCCTAGGCCAAATGGTTTTATTTACTAGGAAGTTCTGTTATTATAATACTTTACTTTTAATTATCTTATACTATAGATTTCTTTTTTTTTTTTTCCCTCCCTGGTACCTACCCCAAATTTAAGCAAAACTAACAAAATCTTTCCAAACCAAGTTTGAATGGCTTTAGTCAAAAAAAAAGAAAAAGGAATTGCAAAATAGAAGAAATCTCAAGAAATATTGCAAAACCTCAGAAGACTATCATACTCACCACCTCTAGAAAACTCTTTCTAATTCAACAGAGAGGATGTAGAAAGGTATGATAGTGACAATGTGTATATACATATTTTTCAGAATTAATATTAATTGTATATGTAATCAGGGTATTATAACCACAATTTTACCCCAAATATTACCAAAAAGGACAAGATATCAATTATGTTTAAGACAACTATAAAAGATACTACATAATTAATTCCAAAATTAAGTAGGTAAAATACATTTAAGTGATAAAACTACCCAGTTATCAAAAGAACAGACACATGTGTAACAGCCTACACTGAAGCCACTTAGAACGATCAACTTTTCTTCTATGCCTGGGATGGACTACAGCTCTAATATTAGAAACTGTGGAAATGTGCCTTATGAAGGTAAAGACTCCCTTTTGGGGAGGGAGCTGTTTGGTTTCATGAAAAGAGCCGGGAATACTTACTGTAGAGAAGACGCTAGTAGAGTTTAGCAGGTGACTCTTCAAGAAACTTGCTTTCTATCCTTACTGCATTTATTTAGGGATTTCCAGCTTTTTAGTATACACCAAATAATATTCACAATCTCTCTGAAAGTCGTTCACATCCCTTGTAATGCCTAGGCATACTTATCAAACGTAATTCTTAAAAAATAAAAAAGCGCCCTTGTTTGCAGCTAGGGTGGACCACTCCCTCTTCCAGGGTCCTTTACAGGACAAGAGACAGCAGCACGGGCTGTGCGAGTCTAATAAACGCGAGGTGGAAGGCAGACCATCAGCCCAGAGTTGGAATCATCTGCTCCTGACCACCAAGCGGCCTGAAACTGTCGGGGTTATTTCCACTCCTCCCCTTTTCAATCGGAGGGTTGCCTCAGTCTCACGCTCGTGTTACGCACATGGTCCAAGACTCCTCTGTCTCCCACGAAGGTGGCAGTCGGGGCGGTGGGGGGCTGTCTCTTATACACATCTCTGGAGCTATTTCCTTCTCCAGAGGACCTTTCAGACCCAGGGATCGAACTGTGTTTCCTGTGTCTCCTACAATGCAGGTTGATTCTTTATGGCTGAGCCACCAGGGAAACCCTTTTTGCATTCAATCAATTCATTAATTACAATTTGCTGTCCAAACTCTGTTTACTTTAATTGTGCAAAACACCACTCAGCTTCAAAATAGAGCTTTTGCATTCAAATAGATGGAATGCGAGAGAGTGTTCAAGTGCACTTTTTTTTTTTTTTTTTTACGGCCGCGGAGCGCCCGCTTCGCCCCGGGCCCATCATGTCTGCTGCAGCTTGGCTCGCACCAGCCGCGCGACAATAAACAAGTGCATCGGACGGGGCCCTGCGCCCACGCCGGAGCAGCTGCCTCAGCGACCCCCGCGAAGCTTACCGCGTGGCCTCCTCCTCGCCGCCCGGGAGGGAAGACGCGACTTTTCTCTGAGTTTTTTGGTTTGGGGTATTTTTTTTTTAAGAGCCGCCGGGCGGCCGGACACGCCACAGGCTTTGAACAACGCTGTTCCTGCCCTCCCGGCCCCTCAAGGATGTCGGAGATAGAGAATCCCAAATAATGAAGATCGTGCGCCGCATCCAGAGAAGGAATAGAGGAAAAGCCCCTGCAAACACCCGGAGCGACGAAATGGCCAAGAGGATGCGGGAGCCTTCCACTCACTGATCAGGGGCCGCGGCGGCGGCGGCGGCGGGCTCGGCGCGGGGACACCGGCGGCGGGATCCCAGTGCGGTGGTCGCCGCGGCGCAGGGGGGGCGAAGGACGGCGCGCGAGCCGCAGCCGCCGCGGGAGCAGCCGAGGGGCCGGTGCCACCTTCGCTCGCCCCCTCTCTACCATGTACAGTGTGCGCTGCAAGAAGAAGGCGGGCGATGCATGCACACCCCTGCGCCCCGCTCCCTCTGGCTCGTCCCCGGGCGTGCGCCACTGACCAGGGGGGAATGTGGTGAAGACGGCGAGGACAGCCCAGGGGGGAGGGGAGGGCCGGCCCGCGCAAACCCAGGCCGGCGGGTGCCAGGGGCCGGAGGCGGCTGGAGGGGGCGGCGGCCGCTGCTGGCTCGGAGAAAGTTGGCCCCTAGGCAGATGGCAACAGTAAGTACCCGCCTGGGGGGCCGGGGGGGCCGGTGCAGCGGACGATGCCGGGGACCCCAGGATCGCGCGGTGGCGCGGGCTTGGGAGCGAGTGTGCTAGTGAGCCTGAGTGTGAGCGGATGCGAGCGCTCGGCGAGGCTGACCGTCACGTTGGCTGGGCCGCCCGGGGGCAGGCATCTCCCCCCACACCCCGCTGCCCGCTCCAACTACCACGGAGAGCGCCGGGGAGAGCCTTTCGGGGAGCCCCGGAACCCTCGGTCGCCACCGCGGCGGCGGCCCGGGGCTGGCGGCGTCCGGGCGCCTCTTTCCTCGCAGCCGCCGGGATCGCGGTGCTCGCGCCGCCTCGACTCCCGAGCCCTAGTGCATACTCCAAAGAGGTTTTGGGTTTTTTTTTTTTTGCAAGGGTGGCTATGATGAGTGGGCCTTGGAGATGTGAGACGGGGTAAGTCGGCCGTTTACTTTGCCAAAGAGGCTCCAGCGTGTGTGTGTGTGTCTCTGTGTGTGTGTCTGTATGTGTGGCGGCCGGGTGTCTGTCTTCCCCTCTCCTCCCGCCCCTCCTTCCTCCCCTTTCCCGGCCTTCGCTTTGGGGCGGGGTGGGGGAGGGGGAGCCTCGCGGTCTGGAACTCCGGGGGCTCCTGCCTGGAGGCCGCCGTGGGAGCACCTGCGCCCCGGAGCCGCGGGTCCGGCCTGGGTGCCGGGCTTCAGCCCACCCGGCCCCACGCTGCATGCTGAGATGCTTAGGACGACGATCCAGGGTTTAATTCTTTGTGGCAGGAGGGGGGAAACAGATACAGCTTCCCCGCCCCCGCCCTCCAAAAAAGAAAAAAAAAAAAAGAAAAGAAAAAATCTGAGACTCTGAGAATGTGCAGCGTCCCCGCGAATTTACATCGGAGGTGCGTTTCCCAGTCAGAAATGTCAGCCTTGCCCGGCTCATTCAACTTTATTTGCTCAAATTTTCGGGCTCCTTTAATAGCAGGGAGGAGGGAATCGGGAGTGGGGTGAGAGGGAAGCTCTTCGACCCTGGCGAGCCAGAACTGAATTAAAGTTGTAAACGCTCAAGTTTAATATTGGCTGGACACGTTTGGCGATGGGCTGTCAGAGCTGGTGGGAGGTGAATGGGGGCGAGGAAGCGCCGGGCGGGAGGGGGAGGGGACCCAGCCCCCGCTGAATGGCTGTGCCGATTTGATCCAGCGGTGAACGGCGATTTCAAGGTAAACGTTTTGCTTTCATAGAGGGTGTCTGTGCCGCTGTTAAGCCAGGAAGTGTTTTGTCGCTGCGTTGGGAGGTAGAGGATACTTGCAAGGTTTAGACACTGTGGGTTCCCATTCGTCTCGACACGTCTGGGTGACCACACGTGAATGATTCGCAGGCACACTTGCACACGTGCGTGCGAATGCAGGGGCTCTTCATAACGCGGGCTGAAGTAGACTCGGGGATCCAGATCGTGGTCTCCAGGCTTGAACCCGTGCTTCAGAACCGTCTTGGCTTTAGTTAGGGGTTGCGATTCGACATCAGACTTCGGGGGTGGTGAGGCAGCGCCAAGCAAGGCTGGACAGAGAAAAAAGGCATTGGTTCCACGAGCCCAGCATTTCTACCGAATGTTCCCTCTCCCCCTCCTTCCCCCAACCAACGCAACACACACTCGCACACACTCGCTCCATTTATGTCCTTTCCTTCTGAGCGCTGCTGTCGACTCGAAGTAGGGAGTCGAAGGAAGCCTTTAAAGGGACAAAAAGAAAGCCAGAAAGAAAAGGGAGAGGAGGGTCAGATTGATTCCTTGGGGAGATGAAATTCGGATATTAAAGCACTGACTTGTATCACTTGCTGTCCTCCCTTCCTTTCTCCCTTCTATTTTGCCTCTTCATCAGCCCACGTACCCTTTCTGAGGGAAGAAGGTGGGGGGTGAAGGGGAGTAAAGCCTTGATAATTAAATACAATAAGCAACTCCAGTGGTGGGGATGTTGGTGAGGTGGTAGCTCATTCCCAATCTTGCTAATTTGGTAGGGTTAGTTTTGCATACCGTGGCAAAGAGGCGCGGAGCCCGAGGTGAGGGAGGCTTTGGCGCTGCTCCTGGGTTTACTTTTAGCTGATTCCGGGTAAGCGGTGGGAACGCCTTCTTTAAACTCCAGGTACCCGGAGCTTGTTCCGGGTTTGAGGATGCCTTCGCAGAGTTCTTTGTAATCCATCGTGCAGAACTATTTCAGTGGCTTAAAAATGCGGTTTAGTAGCGTCGCTGACATGATCAATGAGAAGTGGACGCAGGGCGCTCTCGGGGAGGCGCTGCTAAGTGGCACCGTGCATGCAATTAGGACGCTGATGTGCTTATTAATAGCGTGATAGTGAAGTCCACCATCAAAGCGAAAGCGCTCTCCTTTTTCTCCATGCTCAAAGCTCCCGAAGACAATTGGCCTTAAGAGCTTCTTCTGGGTCCTTTTGATGCCTTATCTCGCATGCTTTTTGCCTCTGTGAAAAGTATTCTTTAGGTTCCCACCCTGGCATTTCCAGCGGTGGTTTTAAAATAGCCCAAGTATTGTGGCTCCTGGGCAAAACTGTGAAAATGGGAGACCTTCACGGGGAACTGTTAACTGAAGAGATTTTGAAAGAAAAGCAGAGGGACTGGGTATAGGTGAGGGGGCAACCTGATAAAAATGGTACTTCTTTTCTCTAAAATTTAAATCGTGAATCTGAACTGACAGCCATTTTATGTATATTTATGGATTGGTTTTAAAAGTGGGGGAGGGGCAGGCAAGAACACTAAAACGGTACTTTGTCTAACCTGCCCTTGTCTTGTAAGGAGCAGCATGTTCCTGTTGTCATTAGAAAATGAAATCAACCTTTAAATCAAAGTGAATATCAGATTTTAATAAAGTCTAGAGAATGTCCATGTACCTCAGGGTGTGGGGTGTCATTACTCTCCCCTTCTTCTGGGTGTCAGAAAAACAGTATTAGGAAGGAAAGAGACTTTCTGATTGATCCCTTAAGTTTTTGTCATATTCTGTTGCTTTCCTTTTTTTTTTTTTTTCCCCTCTCTCCCTTGCAGGAGATAAAATGCACACGTGCTGCCCCCCAGTAACTTTGGAACAGGATCTTCACAGAAAAATGCAGAGCTGGATGCTGCAGACTCTAGCGTTTGCTCTAACATCTCTCGTCCTTTCGTGTGCAGAAACCATCGATTATTATGGGGAAATCTGTGACAATGCATGTCCTTGTGAGGAAAAGGACGGCATTTTAACTGTGAGCTGTGAAAATCGGGGGATCATCAGCCTTTCAGAAATTAGCCCTCCCCGTTTCCCAATCTACCACCTCTTGTTGTCTGGAAACCTTTTGAGTCGCCTCTATCCCAATGAGTTTGTCAATTACACTGGGGCTTCGATTTTGCATCTGGGGAGCAATGTAATCCAGGACATTGAGACCGGGGCTTTCCATGGGCTGCGGGGTTTAAGGAGATTGCATCTGAACAATAATAAACTGGAACTTCTGCGTGATGATACCTTCCTTGGCTTGGAGAGCCTGGAGTACCTACAGGTCGATTACAATTACATCAGTGTCATTGAACCCAACGCTTTTGGGAAACTGCATTTGTTGCAGGTGCTTATCCTCAATGACAATCTCTTGTCCAGTTTACCCAACAACCTTTTCCGTTTTGTGCCGTTAACGCACTTGGACCTGCGGGGCAACCGGCTGAAACTTCTGCCCTACGTGGGGCTCTTGCAGCATATGGATAAAGTCGTGGAGTTACAACTGGAGGAAAACCCCTGGAATTGCTCCTGTGAGCTGATCTCCCTGAAGGATTGGTTAGACAGCATCTCCTACTCCGCGCTGGTGGGGGATGTGGTTTGTGAGACCCCCTTCCGCTTACACGGCCGGGACTTGGACGAAGTGTCCAAGCAGGAACTCTGCCCAAGGAAACTTATTTCGGACTACGAGATGAGGCCGCAGACGCCTCTGAGCACCACGGGGTACTTACATACCACCCCGGCCTCGGTGAATTCCGTGGCCACTTCTTCCTCTGCTGTTTACAAACCCCCCTTGAAGCCCCCTAAGGGGACTCGCCAACCCAATAAGCCCAGGGTGCGCCCCACCTCTCGGCAGCCCTCCAAGGACCTGGGCTATGGCAACTATGGCCCCAGCATCGCCTACCAGACCAAATCTCCGGTGCCTTTGGAGTGTCCCACTGCGTGCACTTGCAACCTGCAAATCTCCGATCTGGGCCTCAACGTCAACTGCCAGGAGCGCAAGATCGAGAGCATCGCAGAGCTGCAGCCCAAGCCCTACAACCCCAAGAAAATGTATCTGACGGAGAACTACATCGCCCTGGTGCGCAGGAGTGACTTCCTGGAGGCCACGGGGCTGGACCTCCTCCACCTGGGCAACAACCGCATCTCCACGATCCAGGACCGCGCCTTCGGGGACCTCACCAACCTGAGGCGCCTTTACCTAAATGGCAACAGGATCGAGCGGCTCAGCCCGGAGCTGTTCTACGGCCTGCAGAGTCTGCAGTATCTCTTCCTCCAATACAACCTCATCCGCGAGATTCAACCTGGGACTTTCGACCCGGTCCCAAACCTCCAGCTGCTATTCCTGAACAACAACCTCCTGCAGACCTTGCCCTCAGGCGTCTTTTCAGGCCTGACTCTCCTGAGGCTCAACCTCAGGAGTAACCACTTCACCTCCTTGCCGGTGAGCGGAGTCCTCGACCAGCTGACGTCACTCATCCAAATCGACCTCCACGACAACCCTTGGGATTGTACCTGCGACGTGGTGGGCATGAAGCTGTGGGTGGAGCAGCTCAAAGCGGGCGTCCTGGTGGACGAGGTCATCTGCAAGTCGCCCAAGAAGTTCGCCGAGACGGATATGCGCTCCATTAAGTCGGAGCTGCTGTGCCCTGACTACTCGGACGTGGTGGTGTCCACGCCCGCGCCCTCGTCCATCCAGGTCCCCGCGAGGACCAGCGCGGTGACCCCTGCCGTGCGACTGAACGGCACCGGGGCGCCCGCGGGCTTGGGCGCGGGCGGAGGCGCCGCGTCGTCGGTGCCCTTGTCGGTGCTGATCCTCAGCCTGCTGCTGGTTTTCATCATGTCCGTCTTCGTGGCTGCGGGGCTTTTCGTGCTCGTCGTGAAGCGCCGGAAGAAGCACCAGAGCGACCACGCCAGCACCCACAACTCCGACGTGAGCTCCTTCAACATGCAGTACAGCGTGTACGGCGGCGGCGGCGGCGGCGGCGGCGGCAGCGGCGGCGCGGGGGTCCACCCGCACGCGCACGCGCAGCACCGCGCGCCGCCGCTGCCCAAGGTGAAGACGCCCGCGGGCCACGTGTACGAGTACATCCCCCACCCCTTGGGCCACATGTGCAAAAACCCCATCTACCGCTCGCGGGAGGGCAACTCCGTGGAGGATTACAAAGACCTGCACGAGCTCAAGGTCACCTACAGCAGCAGCAACCACCACCTGCAGCAGCCGCCGCCGCCGCCGCAGCCGCAGCCCCCGCCCCCGGTGCAGCTGCAGCCGGCGGGGGAGGACGAGAGGCGGGAAAGCCACCACTTGCGGAGCCCCGCCTATAGCGTCAGCACCATCGAGCCCCGGGAGGACCTGCTCTCGCCGGTGCAGGACGCCGATCGCTTTTACAGGGGCATTTTAGAACCGGACAAACACTGCGCCACCACCCCCGCTGGCAACAGCCTTCCGGAATACCCCAAATTCCCGTGCAGCCCCGCTGCTTACACCTTCTCCCCCAACTATGACCTGAGACGCCCCCATCAGTATTTGCACCCGGGGGCGGGGGACAGCAGGCTGAGGGAACCGGTGCTCTACAGCCCCCCCAGTACTGTCTTTGTAGAACCCAACCGGAACGAGTATCTGGAGCTAAAAGCTAAACTAAACGTTGAGCCGGACTACCTCGAAGTGCTGGAAAAACAGACCACCTTTAGCCAGTTCTAAAAGGCAAAGAAACTCCCTTGGAGCTCTTGCATTTCAAACAGACAAGCGAGCAGACACACACACCGTGAACCCCATTTGATTCATTGTGTTGTTTCAACGTTTAGGGTGAAGTGCCTTGGCACGAGATTCTCAGCTACGGCGGAAGATACTGAAAGGGTGTGCAATTTCCTTTTAATATCACACGCGGGGAAACGTTTGTGTACACTGGGCACATCACTTTCTCTTCTTGCGTGTGGGGGAGGCGAGGAGAAGGGCTTTGTGGAGGGCAGTTTGCTTTGCGGGTGACTTGTTAAAGGTCATAGTCATTTTTGTAGTGGTTGGAAGTGTTGAGAATGGTGGAAGGTGACAGCGCATAGATTCTCCTCTTCCTCTTTTACTCTTTTCCCCTTCCCCTTCTCTCCCTTTGAGCCACGGGTGGGTCTAGATGGCTTTTGTGGAGAGATTAGCACATCCCCCAACTTTAATAGAAAGTGTTTTTTTTTTTTCTTTCTCTCTTTTTTTCCTGTCCCCATTCTCCTCTCTTTCTTCTCTGCTTCCTCTCTCTGCCTCCCTGCCTCCCTCCTCTCTCATTCCTTTCCTTTCTTTTTAAAGGATGTGTTTGTATGCATTCTGGACATTTGAATTAAAAGATCAAAAGTATTGTGATCTTGAAAAGATCACCATAGATGTGGACAAATCATTAAAATTACAGAGCTATATGATCCATAATTGATTAGTCAAAATAACTTATTGATGAAATATACGAATATTTTATTGTAGCACCTATTTTTATATGCACATTTAGCATTTCTCTTTCCTTCGCTATTTAGCCTATGATTTTCACAGAGGTGTCGCACTATATCAGGAGCTGTATTTCCAAAACTGAAGTGATATCAGGAAGGCATTTAAAATCTTATTAAAAATATGGAGAACTTACATCTTAAAAGTCAATACAACCCACCCAATTGGATCTGTAATGAAAAAAAAAAATTGTATCCCAATGTATAAAAGAAAAATATTTAGGGCAATTAATTGGGCCATTCCAGTGAGAATCATGTGCAAGTTTCTGGTTTTATTAGAGAAGACTTAAAAGTATTTTTATTAGTCAACCAAAATGATGTATTGATTTGACTACTATTGTAGCCAATTTTTGATTGTTTAACCAAACCCAGTTGCATTTGTACAGATCCACATGTGCTGGCACCTCAGAAGACCAAATGATGGACTGTACAAATCTCTATACAATGTCTTTATCCCTCTGGGCAGCAAGCAATGATGATAACCACAAACAGGATCTCTGTAAGATGGGGCTACTGTTGTTACAGTCTCATGTATCCCAGCACATGTAATTTTTTAAATAGTTTCTGAATAAACACTTGATAACTATGTCAAATATGAGGAACTGAAGTAATGATTACTTAAGTGCAAAGAAATAGCTGTGTGATTTAATGAATCGCCATTATTAATTTAAGACAGTAGCTAACTTCTATTCCTAAAATGTTCCCCTGTCTCCCTAATGATCAAATTTATATAGTTGCACCTTTGTTGGTTCAGGGAAGTATGGTTATCTAAATGTGTAATTCAATGTGCTCATTCATGAAATTTCAACTTTACTCCTTTTCCTTACTGAAGTATCCATCTAAGATGCGGAGCATGGTAAGTAATGTACTGCATATTGATTTTGTATTTTGTCATACCAGTATTATTTATTTGGTCTACAATTTTGCATAGTTTACCTTGTGTAAAGCTACCTGCAACAACTGTGATGGGTACTTTTATCTCCAGTTGATCTATATCCTAAATGTCAAAACGTTGGTGAGTATAAGCTGTTCATGTCTGAGTAAGGTTTGCAAGTGAATTAGATTATATTCAAGGGTAGGAAATATTTGGATTAATATGAACCTTATAGAGCCACATGCTTCATTGGTGTTTGGTACATGTCTGCATAATCTCACCTGCAATGTGTACAATGTCAAGGGCTGTTCATGAACTTTGTTTAAGGAACATTTTCCGTGGCATTCTGCCACAAAGAGGCAGCATTCACCCATGAGTAAATTGACAGTAACTACTTGAATTCAGATTGAACAGGTGGTAACAGTTTCCCTAAGGAGTTTAAAAAAAATAAATAGTAATACTATCTTGGCCAAGAGAAGTAAACTATCCCAGTTCTGTGCAAGCTTTCCCTTCCAAAAATTTTTTTTTTCAGAGGGGAAGTAATAAACAATATCATGCTATTATCATGGAAACAATATATCTCTTACTCTCCCATCTACCTCCTCCATGTTAGATCCAGGATTAGAAGATAAATACAAATATTAGTATTTGCCTTCACAATTGGGGTTGCTATTAACTTTGTCTTCACAGTGAGAGTTATTTTTCTTTAAAATTGCTTTCACAATATTATCGTATGTAGATATGGCAGTGTTGTACAAATTATAAAATATTAAGGCAAAGTAGAATTCTCCATGTAACTGTTTTATTTCTTAATTGATGTATAAAAACTAAGAGGCAACAATTACATAAAGTAAAAAATGTAGATCTGGACAATAGAAGTAGCTTCCAGAAGGTTTGTGGATGTATTTTTCAAAGATTTACAAAGAATATTATTGTTTTCAAACCAGCACTATTTCATATAATCTTGTCGCTGTAGGTGGTTCATTTCTACTTCTACTCTGTAAGGTATCCAGCATTTTTTTACTCTCAAAAAAAACCCAATTATATAATTTATATAAAGAAGTTATTTCTAATTTTTAAATTATTCTCTTCCCATATGTATGAAGAGGATAAAAGGAAACTTATCCTTGCCCTAATAAACTTGAAATTTTAACATAGAAAATCATGAAACTGTGTAGAATTTAAAAATGAATTATTTTTCTCCTTCCACACGATTTCCTGCCAAAACATTGACATATACAACAGAACATAATTTGTGTGGTTTTGAATATCTGAATTTTGGGTTTTCAGGTATACTGAGTAAATAATTAAATTGGGTGTATCAGTGGTATATGATTGGAGTAAGGAACCCAGGAAATTCTTTCTATAGAATTTTGGAGAACATATGTAACGTTTCAGACATCAATTAAAATTTGAATGCAAACTAAGCTTACTCTTTGTGCTTGTTCAATTTGATATGTTGCATAATCTCATACAAATATGTCTCCCGGTAGAGATTACAAAATCTTACTTTTATCTATATATATATAATTATAGTGTAGATACTTAAATTATCTCAGAAAATGTTTCATGTAAATGTAGATAATTTGTATGCTAATATTCAAAGTGCTTTGCAGCTAAACTAATGATTGCAGTTATGAATCAACTCATAACAATTCTAGCATCATACTCAGAACATGTCTTTTGTTTAGGCAACATTGTCACCTCTATGCATGTGGAGTGAAAATTTTTGATAAATGTCCTGGATATCCATCTCTGCCCCTCACCACTGTTCCCTCAACCTTGATAGGAGAATCAAACTAGTATGTAATGAAGAACCCACACAAAATGTGTAAAAGGTCAGAATTTAAGAAAAAGTTCAGTTTCCTGCCCTGTATCATTAATCCTATTCTCATGACTCAGCAAAGAATTCAAATTACATATATATATATATACACACACAAATATAATATTTATTTCTGGGCTCTCTTACATTTTTTTTCCCTTATGTCTCACCCTTCCCTCCCTCCTTCTCTCTCCTTATGTTTTCCTCATTTTTCAATAGGGCAAGGGAACAGTGAGAATAGTTCAGTCTTTGTTTGAAATGACAAAACTGGCTACTTAATTTCAAGAAGTTAATAGGCTGTTCCCAAAGTCACATAATTCCAAATTAATGAAAGTAAAGCAGAACACAAATATGCTTCCAATTCATTTGGAAAAATACTTCTGTTGCAGTTTCAGATGGCCCCAAATTAAGATATTTGCAAAAGTGGCAAAATATTTCTTATAACTCATTTTAAGAATAAATTTTACACTGAGAAAGAGGAACCAAAAACAACAAAAGCGGCAATTTAAACTCTGGAATGTAGGAGCATTTAATGTATTAATTTTCAAAGGAAATAAAATGTGAAAGTAATAATTTAACGGATATTAATCAGCTGTTTAATTTATGCATAATGCTCTTCATACCCATTGAAGTTCTCTACTATTTTACAAATGCAAATATATGAGAATAAAATTAAAATAGTTGATGAACATCAGTCATGTTCTTAAGAGTAATCATCTAACATCTAAATCCAAAGAACTTTATGTCC
>SJYT01022710.1:203123-222458 GCA_006410635.1 Cephalophus harveyi
TAGTCCAAACTACAAAAATTCTTTTAGTTTTACAATTTGGATTTCTTAAAAAGAAAACCCAACCCCAGGGCATTAAATATCTTTCCTATGAGGTAATCTAATTAGTATGATAAAATAATTATAAAATAAAATACTGTAAAATAAAAGTACTTTAAAATAAAATACTCCCTATATTTTCAACATCTCAAGATCATTAGCATCTTTAACCTAAGCACTTTTAAAATGGTGTCATAACCTTATCTTTCGTATCTGCAAACATAGGAGAACTTAAGAAACAAATGAATTTGTTTTTTCTTAACATTTTTTAAGGTTATGAAATGCATATGCATGCTTGTGTCAGGCAAGGTCTATAGGAGGGGTTGCTTGTTTCATGAGTTTCTGTTTCTTTTTTTATATTTTGCAAGCCGTCATGAACATTTATATTATAAACTTCATAAACAAAAACCTGCTGAAGATTTGAAGGAAGGGATAGCACAATTTTAGCAATCTCTGTGTGCCATCAATCGCCAGCAGGAAGTGACACCAAGAGGGCTTGTGGGCTACACTATCCATTGGTCATTTCTTGGGACAAAGTGGGGCTTAGTAATGTGTAGTTAGCCTAACTTATAGGTCTTGTTAGTTGCATACATGTTTGTTATCTGCCAGGTATGGTAAACTAGATGTTAGCAGTAACCACTCATCTTCAAATTTCATTGTTAAAAATAGCAATATTTCAAAAGATAGTTTTGGTCCAGAAAAAATTTTAAGAAAATTTTGAGTGAGTAAATATAGTCAGTGCACATATGCCTTAAACAAAGATATTTTAAAACCCCTTTTCATTTTTATCCTTTTTACAATAAATTTCAAACTGGGTGTCATGGATTCAGATGAAACAAAAGAGCAAAGCCACGTGAAATGTTGAATTCTTACTGTGTATTAGTCTCCCTTTTCTGTTTGCTTTGCTTCGTTTCATATAATATACATGTAGTGTGTCACAGCAGGGATTATTATTGGCAATCTTTCTTGAAATGGTTATTTATTTGCATATTTCTCATTTTCTCTACTAATCTAAAACACATTTGAATTACTGAAGTATCAAAAAATATTCCTCATTGTAGAATTCCAGATCATTTGTTTTACTTTATGCCTATTATACTATTGTGGATAATGATTCAGTGTATAAAGTATAGGTCTTTTTTCCTTGTTTTGCCTTCCAGTGTCCTGCTTGCTATGTATTATTTAGTTTTCCTTTTCCTTGATATGTTGCTTAATGTAGAGTTCATTTTTATCATAAGATTTACATAACATTCTGAAAGTCCTTGCTAAGTTAAAAAATGAAAAAGTCATTTTTTGGAGTGAGTTTGTTTTAAAAAATTGTACTCTTCTTGTCTAGTCAAGGCTATGGTTTTTCCTGTGGTCATGTATGGATGTGAGAGTTGTACTGTGAAGAAGGCTGAGCGCCGAAGAATTGATGCTTTTGAACTGTGGTGTTGGAGAAGACTCTTGAGAGTCCCTTGGACTGCAAGGAGATCCAACCAGTCCATTCTGAAGGAGATCAGCCCTGGGATTTCTTTGGAAGAAATGATGCTAAAGCTGAAACTCCAGTACTTTGGCCACCTCATGCGAAGAGTTGACTCACTGGAAATGACTCTGATGCTGGGAGGGATTGGGGGCAGGAGGAGAAGGGGACGACCGAGGATGAGATGGCTGGATGGCATCATGGACTCGATGGACGTGAGTCTGAGTGAACTCCGAGAGATGGTGATGGACAGGGAGGCCTGGCGTGCTGTGATTCATGGGGTCGCAAAGAGTCGGACACAACTGAGTGACTGAACTGAACTGAAGAATGGACAAATGAAACTGAACCCTTAGAAAGAGAGAGTAGAATGGTATTTGTCATGGGCTGGGAAGTGGGGGAAATGGGGAAATGTTGGTCAAAAAAGCACAAAGTTTCACTTGTGCAGGGTGAATAAGTTCTGGAGATCTAATGTTCAGTATAGTGACTATGGGGTTTCCCTGGTGGCTCAGATGGTAAAGAATCTGCTTGCACTGCAGGAGACCTGGGTTTGATTCCTGGGTTGGGAAGATCCCTTAAAGAAGGGAGTAGCTACCCCTCCAGTATTCTTGCCTGGAAAATCCCATGGACAGAGGAGCCTGGTGGGCTACAGTCCACAGGGTCACAAAGAGTCAGATGTGACTGAGCGACTAAGCAAACATACAAACACATTCAGTTCAGTTCAGTCTCTCAGTCGTGTCCAACTCTTTGTGACCCCATGAACTGCAGCACGCCAGGCCTCCCTGTCCATCACCAACTCCCAGAGTCCACCCAAATCCATGTTCATTGAGTTGGTGATGCCATCCAATCATCTCATCCTCTGTCATCCCCTTCTCCTCCTGCCCTCAATCTTTCCCAGCATCAGGCTTTTGCAAATGAGTCAGCTCTTCACATCAGGTGGCCAAAGTATTGGAGTTTCAGCTTCAACATCAGTCTTTCCAATGAACACCCAGGACTGACCTCCTTTAGGATGGACTGGTTGGATTTCCTTGCAGTCCAAGGGACTCTCAATTCTCCTCCAACACCACAGTTCAAAAGCATCAGTTTGGCACTCAGCTTTCTTTATAGTCCAACTCTTACATCCATACATGACTACTTGAAAAATCATAGCCTTGACTAGATGGACCTTTGTTGACAAAGTAATATCTCTGCTTTTTAATATGCTGTCTAGGTTGGTCATAACTTTCCTTCCAAGGAAAAAATGTCTTTTAATTTCATGGCTACAATCACCATTTGCAGTGATTTTGGAGCTCCCCAAAATAAAACAGCCACTGTTTCCATTGTTTCCCCATCTATTTGCCATAAAGTGATGGGACCAGATGCCATGATCTTAGTTTTCTGAATGTTGAGTTTTAAGCCAACTTTTTCACTCTCCTCTTTTACTTTCATCAAGAGGCACTTTAATTCTTCTTAAGTTATTAATACTGATTTGTATACTAGAAATTTGCTAAAAGAGTAGATCCTAGCTGTTCCCCCTGCCCCCCACCCCAAAAGCAACTGTGCAAGGTGATGGCTACATTGATTAGTTTGACTATGGTGAAAGTGAAATCGCTCAGTCGTGTTCGACTCTTAGCGACCCCATGGACTGTAGCCCACCAGGCTCTGCTGTCCATGGGATTTTCCAGGCATGAGTACTGGAGTGGGGTGCCATTGCCTTCTCCAGGGGATCTTCCCGACCCAGGGATTGAACCCGGGTCTCCCGCATTCCAGGCAGATGCTTTAACCTCTGAGCCATGTCTAAATATCACCTTGCACACAATAAATATATATGATTTTTATTGTCACTATACCTCAATAAACTGCAAAGAAATGGCAAATGCCCAATTGTATCACATGTTCTGGATAATTCTAATCCTTAAGAATTAGGATGACATTAGTTAGCATTGAGGACACTGTAGAAGATCTTGAGGATAGCCATTTGCTGATAATAAAAGGCTGATTGAATGGCCTCGAGGTGAGGAGATAAGGTGTTAGACACATTAATGTAGATGATTCTTTCAAGTATTTTTGTTGTAGATGAGAACATGGAATGGAGCTGTAGCTGGAGTTGGATGTGGGATCTAGGAAGGGTTTTTAAAAGTTATTATTCATTGGAATCCAAGCTATAGCATGGGGAATTTTGGCATATTTACTGTTGATAGGAATGATCTTATAAGGGGGAAAAATCCTGATGATTAGGAGAGAGAAATGTGATGGCACAGTGATGTGATTGTATATACGAGAAGGGATGGGATCTGGAGAAAATGTAAAAGGCTGGTGATAGACAGGAGCATGGACCCATCATCAAAGTAACAAGATGGAAACTAGATTCCAGGTGTTCACATGCAACTGGGACAGTAGATGTGGTGGTCGTGTGGGCAGGAGTTGGTTTGTGATGCATCCACTTCCTTAGAGGATGGGGAAGAATTTCATCAGCTGAGAGTCATGAGAGAGAGAAGATATTGGAAACTAGGGTGTGGATGAGAAGGTATGAGGTAGTCATGTAATAGAGAGTGAATGAACTCTACTGAATGAGTTGCCAATTGTTTAAACCTAACATATCAGTTGTTTCAGTTCAGTTCAGTTGCTCAGTCATGTCTCACTATTTGCACTCCTATGGACTGCAGCACGCCAGGCTTCCCTGTCCATCACCAACTCCTGGAGCTTACTCAAACTCATGTCCATCGAGTCGGTGGTGCCATCCAATCATCTCATCCTCTGTCATCCCCTTCTCCTCCTGCCTTCAATATTTTCAAGCATCAGTGTCTTTTCCAATGAGTCAGTTCTTCACATCAGATGGCCAAAGTATTGGAGTTTCAGCTTCAGCATTAGTCCTTCCAGTGAATATACAGGACTGATTTTCTTTAGGATTGACTGGTTTTATCTCCTTGCAGTCCAAGGGACTCCCACAAGTCTTCTCCAATACCAAAGTTCAAAAGCATCAATTCTTCAGTGCTCAGCTTTCTTTATACTCCAACTCACATTCATACATGACTACTGGAAAAACCATAGCTTTCACTAGATGGACCTTTGTTGGCAAAATAGTATCTCTTCTTTTAAATATGCTGTCTAGGTTGGTCGTAGCTTTTCTTCCAAGGAGCAAGCGTCTTTTAATTTCATGGCTGAAGTCACCATCTGCAGTGATTTTGGAGCCCCCCAAAATAGTCTGTCACTGTTTCCATTATTTTCCCATCTATTTGCCATGAAGTAATGGGACCAGATGCCATAATCTTCATTTATTGAATGTTGAGTTTTAAGCCAATTTTTTCACTCTCCTCTTTCACTTTCATCAAGAAGCTTTTTAGTTCCTCTTCACTTTTTGCCATAAAGGTGATGCTTTCTGCATATCTGAGGTAATTGATATTTCTCCCAGCAAGCTTGATTCCAGCCCGGCATTTTGCATGATGTACTCTGCATATACGTTAAACAAGCAGGGTGATAATAAACAGCCTTGATATACTCCTTTCCCAAATTGGAACCAGTCTGTTGTTCCATGTCCTGTTCTAACTGTTACTTCTTGACTTGCATACAGATTTCTCAGGAGGCAGGTAAGGTGAACTGGTATTCCCATCTCTTTCAGAATTTTTCACAGTTTGTTGTGATCCACAGTCAATGGCTTTGGCATAGTTAATAAAGAAGAAGTAGATGTTTTTCTGGAACTATCTTGATTTTTCGATGATCCAATGGATGTTTGCAATTTGATCTCTGTTTCCTCTGCCTTTTCTAAATCTAGCTTGAACTTCTGGAAATTTACAGTTCATGTACTATTGAAGACTGGCTTGGAGAATTTTGAGCATTACTTTGTTAGCATGTGAGATGAGTGCAGTTGTGCAGTAGTTGAACGTTCTTTGGCATTCCCTTTCTTTGGGATTGGAATGAAACTGACGTTTTCCAGTTTTGTGGCCACTGCTGAGCTTTCCAAACTTGCTAGCATATTGAGTGCAACATTTTCACAGAATAATCTTTTGGGATTTGAAATAGCTCAGCTGGAATTCCATCACCTCCACTAGCTTTGTTTATAGTGATGCTTCCTAAGGCTCACTTGACTTGGCACTCCAGGATGTGTGACTCTAGGTGAGTGATCACACCATTGTGGTTATCTGAGTCATGAAGATCTTTTTTGTACAGTTCTTCTGTGTATAGTTGCCACCTCTTCTTAATATTTTCTGCTTCTATTAGGTCCATAGCATTTCTGTCCTTTATTGTGCCCATGTTTGCATGAAATATTCCCTTGGTATTTCTAATTTTCTTGAAGAGATCTCTAGTTTATTGTTTCCTTCTATTTCTTTGCACTGATCACTGAAGAAGGCTTTCTTATCTCTCCTTGCTATTCTTTGGAACTCTGCATTCAAATAGGTATATTTTTCCTTTTCTCCATTGCCTTTAGCCTCTCTTCTTTTTCAGCTATTTGTAAGGGCTCCACAGACACCCATTTTGACTTTTTGCATTTCTTTTTCTTGGGGATGGTCTTCATCCCTGCCTCCTGTACAATGTCATCAACCTCCATCCATAGTTCTTTAGGCACTCTATCAGATCTAATCCCTTGAATCTATTTGTCACTTTCACTGTATAAATGTAAGTGATTTGATTTAGGTCACACCTGAATGTTCTAGTGGTTTTCCCTACTTTCTTCTATTTAAGTCTGAATTCTGCAACCAGGAATTCATGATCTGAGCCACAGTCAGATCCTGGTCTTGTTTTTGCTGACTGTATACAGCTTCTCCATCGTTGGCTGCAAAGAATATAATCAATCTGATTTCGGTATTGACCATCTGGTGATGTCCTTGTGTAGTGTAGAGTCTTCTTTTGTGTTGTTAGGAGAGGGTGTTTGCTATCACCGGTGAGTTCTCTTGGCAAAACTCTGTTTGCCCAAGAACAAATTTGCCTGTTACTCCAGGTATATTTTCACTTCCTACATTTGCATTCCAGTCCCCTATAGTGAAAAGGACATCTTTTTTTGGGTGTTAGTTCTAGAAGGTCTTGTAGGTCTTCATAGAACCACTCCACTTCAACTTCTCCAGCATTATTGGTTGGGGCATAGACTTGAATTACTGTGATATTGAATGTTTTGCCTTGGAAATGAACAAAGATCATTCTGTCATTTTTGAAATTGTATCCAAGTACTGCGTTTCAGACTCTTTTGTTGACTATGAGGGCTACTCCATAGTAGGTGACTGGTGATGGAAGTGAAGTTTGATGCTGTAAAGAAGAGTATTTCATAGGAACCTGGAATGTTAGGTCCATGAATCAAGGTAAATTGGAAGTGGTCAAATAGGAGATGGAAGAGTGAACATCCACATTTTAGGAATCAGTGAACTAAAACAGACTGGAATAGGTGAATTTAACTCAGATGACCATTATATCTACTACTGTGGGCAAGAATCAGTTGTTCACTTAAAAGAAAATGAAGCAAGGTGACCTAAACCTACATGCCTATGCTACACATTTAGATTCTTTCATTAGTTAATGGCACAAGATTAAAATGTAAACTAGCAAGAGGTCTGCTGCTGCTGAAGAACTTACTAGGAAGGGGAAATGCAGTAGCTATGCCTAGGATGTGCTGGCTGGGTTAGAATGCGAACCGAACATTGTTGGCATCTGATTTCAGTATTGATCATCTGGTGATGTCCATGTGTAGTGCAGAGTCTTCTCTTGTGTTGTTAGAAGAGGCCATTTGCTATACCAGTGTGTTCTCTTGGCAAAACTGTTAATCTTTGCCCTGCTTCATTCTGTACTCCAAGGCCAAATTTGCCTGTTACTTCAGGTATCTCTTAACTTCCTACCTTTGCATTCCATGCTAGCAGTCCATGCCTCAAATTGAAACAAATGATTTGGCACTGACATACATATTTTGCTTTAGTGAAAACGAGAGACAATACGATATTAAGCAGTCTGAGAGAGGTAGAAGGCAGGAATACTTCATGGTTGTGAAGGGGAGATGCAGAAATCTGTATCTAGACACAGCTAATTCCAGAGTCCATGGAGTCTACAGGAGGTTGTGTTATTCCCACTCATACAATAACAGTTCCTGCACTCTAGAGCCCATGTATCAAATAGTTGGGCTAGCCATGGACATGAGCCACCATCACACAGGCAGGGTATGATTCATGTGTAATCAAAATCCCTGCCACCTTAATTTGAGGGAAAGAATATTCACTTGTGGCTGGTATGCAAGGAAGGCTTCAAGGAGGAGGAAGGGCTTAATTTTGGATTCTGAGTGATGAAAAAGGCTTGACAGTGTAAAGCAAGGTGTTACATTTTAAGATAAGGGAATAAAACTCTTCACAGTGATATTACTATAGGAAATGACCCTGCACTAAAGCTTGAATTCTTTGTTTATTGCTTGCCTTTCTATCCTTTTCTATAAAATTTTAATTTCTCCTGGTGGGATTAGGGAGAGACTGTTGACATAGCTCCTTCTTAATTAAGTATAGTGTTGACCTCTCTCTGTTAAGGAAATAAAGCAGCTGTTTCACCTGTTACCCATGAGATGCTGGGCAGAGCTTAGGGAACTGCATTTGTTCATCTATAACACAGGGATGTTAACATATTTCTCACAGGGATGCTCTGAGTATTAAATAAAAGAATATGTGGCAGCGCTTTGTAAAGCGTAAACATCATAAAGCTGTATTGTAGATGTTGTTATTCAATTTCATCAAGTAAAACAATGCTAGAAGAAAAGACAGAAGACAACAAACAATATTTCTTTGGGGTTTTTGCTTATGGCCCTATGACCTCATTTGGTTGAAGGATCTTTGGTATGTTAATATAATAGCTTTGAAAATATTTGAGCCCTATCATTCATGTTAGACATTTCTATCCATTTACAAAAGCACTCTGCTGTATCCAGCTTGGCTGCCAGCTGGCCTGGTAGAATGCAAAATAGTGGTAGAACCCCAGAGCTGTTCTTGACTGACCCAAGGACTTCAAAAACAAAATAATCTGGTTCTATTATTTTTTATTTCCTGCAAAACATGAAAGCTGATAAGTTTGGGGCTCTCTTGCTATTTCAAGGAAACAATCTAGTTGAATCATCCCTTTAGCCAACAACAGAAAAATCTAATAATTTCTATTCCAGTAACCTGGCACTTGGAGGTTAAAGACTCTTTCTTCAGTAAAGCCATCTCTCTTTCAGAAAGCTTTCGGGAAGCATCTGGTTTCATGGTGCTGGCCAATTTGAACTCCAGCATTCCGCACATGGCACTTCACCTCAGTTTTTAGGAGAGGCAGGTAGTCAGCATGCTATTTACACTGGTTATTGATCTTTTCAAGTTGTCTAAAGGAGTCCCTTTGGCAGTTCAAAAACTTAATGTTCATTTCAATCAGCTAAGAGCCTCTCCAAGTCATGATTAATCTTTAAAGAGGGTGCACATGGCATCTGATCTTGAATTCTCTATAACCAGCAACTTCACAATTGCATCAGACGTTAGAGTCCAAATAATACTTTTTTTCTCTCTTTTTTGTCATTTCTCTTTGCTTTAAGGATGCCCCATTAGCCTTTTGTGTACCATAACTCATTCTTTTAGTTGTTTAGTTTCTAGGAGACTAGTGAAACCTACTAGAAATGAAATGAATCAGGGTAGATCAAAGTTGTGAATGCAGGAAAGGCATCTGAGAAACTGATAGATTTCAGAGGATGTAGAGTTCTCTCTGTACAAGCCACACTCATTAAACTGCCCCGAAGCAGCTTAAGAAGTTTTAGTCTAAACCATGGACATTCTTTTATCAGGTCTCTAGAAGTGCCTTCTCTTCTTTTTTTGCATAACGCTCTCATGTGTTTACTACTTTACATGTAATCCATGGCCCACTGGAGCCATTTAAGTTGCAGTTTAGAACTGCTAGTCAACGCCAAACTTCCATGGAAAGGATGCTGGGTTGGGAGGTGTGTGTGTGTGTGTGTGTGTGTGTGTGTGTGTGTGTGAAAAACCTGGTTACTTGGTGTCCACATCCTTTTCCCTTCTATTTTTTACTGACTCCAATCTAGGGCTGTAGCTTGCTCTAAGATGTAATAGACCAGTGCATCTCAGAATTCAACGTGTATAGGAACACAGGAGGATCTGGTTAATGTTCAGTTTCTGCTTCAGTAAGTGTGGGATGGGACCCGAGATTCTGCATTTCTAACAAGCTCTCTGGTAGTGCTGATGCTGGGGTCAACTCATCACCTTTTAAGCAGCAAGGAATTAGGCAGAGGATGTATTGGTGATGGAGGCTCTCAAACATTCAGACTCAGCCTACAGTAACAGTACAGACCTAATATGATGCATAACAAAGAAACAGTGTCTTTTAATAGCATTTTCCCTGCCCTGTCCCCTGGGATCTAGCATAAAATGATTTCATTACATTTATCAAATACTCTCTGCAAAACATATTGTTATAAAAATCAGTTAAGCGTTTGTGACTAAATAAAACGACTAAAGTGCTATAATTGTCTAAAGAGTGATATACGAGAAACTCACCAGCGCTATCTGGGTGCACAGGATCTCTGAGCCTCTTTCATCCATCAAAGGTTTTCCTCCATGGATGTCAGCCGGGAGGTTATCTGTATCGTAAACACTATGCAAAGCTTTTTGGATCCTTTCTCTGGGACAGGTTGCTTCCATCGACTATGTTATCAATCAGGGCATAAACCACAGCCGTAATGTTATCTGAGACTCAGAACTTCACCCTGGCACACTAACTGCTGGGGAATTACGAGTCGTGGGATTGCTCTCACATAGAGAGTATTGTGCTGTGAAGATTATAAAATCTTATTAGAAAAAGCTCTGCCCCAGATTTGTAGCCGTTAAAATCAGAGCCTTTCTTTCAGATACCTTAGGGAAGATAAAAAATGTTGGAACCTGTTTATATTTACTCATATGTACTCCCAGGATGCAGAGCTGGCAGCAGGCTCTGCCTCAGCCCTCACTTATTAGCACGAATTTCCCCTTTGGGGGGTTATTTAAAAATATTTGTACATATTTCAAATCCCTCAATCTGGTTTGTAGCAAATGGTTACTTAAGCAGCTTCTTAATTGTTTCATTCGAGTTTGTGCAGGAGGGCTGTTGCAGATATTTGGCACAAAGCTTAGGTTTTGGAGGCTTTTTACTACCTCCTGAATAGATTTCAGGAAAAGGAGGAAGAAAAAAACTATCAAGGAGTGTCAAATTATTACTCTCTTTGTGTCGTATGCACAAATAGAATTGATTGTGGACCTCAGTACAGGAAAGAAATACTTGCACAGCTGCACGGTAATAATTTTTATGTGTGTTAAAATTAAGTTCTTGCTATTTTGTCATAATATTCCAGAGTGAAGCTTTGGAGGAATGACATGGTTATAATAATAGTAAATGGAGTCACTTTGTAGATATCAGGTCATAAATTATCTCATGAACTTGGGGATGAAATGTAAGGAAAATCATTTAAACTCTAAGGTAGAAAACTAGAAACAAACACAATCAAATGTTATTTGCAGTCATATCAGGTGGAATCATTCATTGGAGGAGACATAATTCATGTGCCAAACTCGGACTGAAGCCAATTTTGATTAGCAAAATACATGCCCAGTCTTTGCTCCTGTCCTTCTCCGGAGCCTCTGAGCAGCTGGAAAGGTGTGCATCAAGTGTAAAGGGAGGCAGGGTTGAAGAATTTATGGACTGAGGATGCCTGAGACCCAGGGCCATCCTCAGTCGTCACATGGCCAATTTGTTCCTTTCCATCAAGGGGAAGATGAGATGGTGTCATACCCTCATTGATCCTATGGTGGTTGATTTAAAACATCTGGGCTGAGCACCCAGAGAAAGCCTCCATACTGTCTCCCTGTTTTGCTAGTGATTCAACTACATAGCTTGTTGCATTTTATTCTATATAGTTATGCACGTTTATTTGTGTTTAAAGTGCAGAAAAGACCAGCAATAGGCGGTAAGAAAGACACCCCACATTGCGAGGTTGCTCTCTTATCAGATTGTGCAAGAGACAGCCAAGTTGGAAATATAATAATGAGCTTCAATATTGACTCCAAAATAATTTATAAATAATTTTTTACAAGAAAATCCATAATCTCTGCTCAGTGAAAATTATGTTGCGGTCATAACTTCCGCAATGAAAATAGAACTTATATTCTAAAACATTGCCAAGGAACTCAGTCCATAGCCATCAGCTTCATATAGAGCATTGAATGGTCATTGAAAGCACAGTGCTCCCCTATACTTAATTTAAAGGCATGAAACAAAATCCCACAACCCAAACCATGAACAGAAAACCCTGTCTGGTCCATAAGAAGTACAAGTTTACAGGGCCTCAGATACCTACCATCTGGTTGAAAACTCAAAAATAAACCCCAAACCAAGATCAAATAGAGGAGCTCAGAGGTCACAGAGTGCAAATAGTTCATTTTTACAAAGAAGAAATCTGACAGAGAGGTTATGCAAATTTCCCCAGGTCACAGACTTGACAAGTGGCAGAGATGAGATGAAGATCCAGGCAGTCTGACTCTAGCGTTTGTGTCCTTGATTCTATGAGATATTGCCTCTCCGCAGAAGCTGTGACCTAAGGGAGGTTTCTTTCAAAGCCCTGTAGTGCCTTCCTTCATATCACAATTTGGCTGCCTCTATCTGCAATTCTTTCTGCTAGTAGAGTGGGGGGAGACAGGCCTCATCAGCCAATTATCCAAGCAATTGCTCACTTTTCATTTTGAAAAGCACTGGGAAGCAAAGAGGGCTATGAAAGTACTCAGCAAGGGTGGGGTGGGAGAACTCAGCTAAAGACTGGGGAAGGAGTTGATGAGGAAGAGACATTTGAGCTGAGTACCGCTGGACGAGGAGTTTTTCATTGGGTGAGGGGGGCTATGGACAATTTTTGAAAGGATAAGTGAATTGTCAGCAGAGAGTACAGTTGTGTAAAGACCTTACAGCAGGAAGTACCAGGCACCTGGGACGGTCTGAAAGAGGACCAGCCAAGCTGGCATGGTCAGTGATATGACCAAGGTTTGGGAGGCCAGCAGGAAGTAGAGGCTCATACAGGACCTTGATGATCATGTTGAATAATTTAGTATTTGTTCTTAAAACCAACAGACTCTTGACATTCACTGAATGGTGTTTTATCTCTGTCCCCATAAATGGTAGAAAAAAAAAAAAAAAAACTGAGATGTAAATATCTAATTTTCCCTTGGAATTTAGAGAGGAGATTTTGCCCCCCTTCCCCCAGGTCTAAGGCAGGAGTCAGCATCCTTTCAAAGCAAAGTGTGAAACTGGCACTTCTTATTATCCAGACATAGAGGAAGGACCAAGCCTTATTAAGGGCAAGATGGGAGGTGGTAGTTACTCAGGATGTCAGAGGTCAGCTTCTGCACCCTCCGAACCGGGCTTTCTGCCACCTATCTCCTGGGAATTGAAGTTTGCCTCTCCTGCCCCCATCTCACATTTGCAGTCTTGTATAGCAAGGTTTATTTTCCAAAAGACCCCAATCTTTTATTTTCAATGACTTTAGAGGATCATTCTGTCAATGCCTAAATGAAAGAAGTCCCCAACTCATAAACTTCCATTTTGAAAGTTTATATATCATAAGGCAGAGTGACCCTTGGACTTATGCCTTCAATCATGGAATAGGCCTCTCTCCCTGGGTGCCTGAGTCTGTGCCCTAGGCATGGCCATTTCCCAGAAGTGAGGCTATAAATGGCAGTTCTGTTTCTGCACAAGCCCGAGATTGCATTAACGACTTAGTTGTCTGAGCCCAGGGAAAATGGATGATGCTACTCAGAAGAGAGGAAAGAAAGAAAAGAATTTCTTTCTGTCTCTCCTGCATGCAATTTGGGAAGAGAGGCACTTCTGTGTCAAATTAGAGTGATAAAAGGAAATCCTGTCTGGGTGCTAGGTGGGAAGAAGGAGTGCTGCAAGGGTAAACGTAACACTCTGATACTGAAAGGGGGTCTCCAGGAGAGGACCTCCCCATTGGCTGGTGACTGGTTGAGCTGAGCCTGGAAAGGCTGTGAGACCACTGCCTCGGGCTATAGTTAGGATGGTCCCACAGCTCTGCCAGCCTGTTCAGTGTTTGAAGTGACAGGGTGACAGCTTCTTTGTCTCCTGGCTTTCCAGAACTGAAGAGAACATCGATAGCATGCAGGTTCCTGGGGCCTCCATCTCTCTGTCTGTCTGTCTCTCTAGTACTTATTTTTACCAAAAGTGAAAAAACAGTAAAAAGCAGTCATTGCCATTTCTAGAAGAGAGCATGGCAATGCCATGCAAAACACAAGCAAAAATCTCCAAGAGCAGCTCCAACAGTGGCCTCAGCTCTGATCAGTGAAAGAGTAGGGGCAGGGGTGACTGCTGCAGGTATGCTGGGAACCACGGGAAGATCCAGGGCAGAGCTGTGCAGGACCCCCCGGGTGTTGCTGCAGGGGGGCAGGCAAATCAGCGAATGATCCTCAGTCTTTAGAACCAGAGAATAAAGCCAGGGCTGAGCAGACAAGAGCAAGCCCAGAGATAAGAATCTAGGCTCCTGGAGACCAGACACTGTGCCTTCCGCCTCCTCTGTCCTCTGTCCACCCCCAAGTGCACCCTAATTGCTAACGGGAAGAATCAGACGCTGCGCATAGGAGGGGCTTCCAGAACTCTGAAGAGGGGCAGAGGGCAGGCAGTACACTCCAACTTAAAAGATGTGTGCTTAGGCAGAGATGGAAGAAGAGACTGTTCTTTCTTGTCTGCAATGGTCGAATAGAGATCTCATTTCCCAGGGTTGATGGAGCCGGCTAATAAGGAGATTTTCCACACAAGAATACTGGAGCGGGTTGCCATTTCCTTCTCCAGGGGATCTTCCTGACTCTGGGATCAAACTTGCACTTCCTGTGTCTGCTTCATTGGCAGGCAGATTCTTTACCACTGTGCCACCTGGGAAGCCAAATAAAGAGAAACTACTTGTAATTAAATTGGAAAATGACAACGGATATTTAGCTTTTCTCTAAGACACGTTAGTTGGGCTCTCTTAACTACTCATTACCAAAGTCACCATAATGACCCCAACAGCCTGTGTGGTTGCCCACTTTAAGCTGTGCTCTAAGAAATCAGGGGGTGTGACAGACCCACTTTAGGTTAGGGGTTTTCTGTGTGTGTCCCCATCTACTGGGTGCTCTGCCAGAAAAAGAAGGAAAGAGTCTTTGGCTAGATACCTGAGGGAGTGGAGGGGACATACTTTTCATCTGGAGACTTATCAGATAAAGGTGAAGAAGGCTCTGGATTCAATCAGTAGACTTTGTTGTTTGTTTTTTAATCCAACGTCTTCTAAGCTTGAATAAACGTAGAACCCCATTGCCGTACAGCAAATATTTCCGACACTTTGGAAAATGCTGCTGCCGTGGGTGGCTTGGAACAGATTGGAATTTTATTTGGAGCAGATCACGAAATAGCAGGAAGTTGAAATTTTCCCTGAACAATCTGGACAACCTCTGGAGCCTGTGCCAGAGGCAATACCCCCTTTCTTGTCACTCTGAGTGGAGAGTCAGATTAAGCCTGGCAAAATCTGTCATTTTGATCTCCCTGTCACTAAAGGAACCTAGTCAAATTACTTCACTGTCTTGTGTTCCTTTTCTTCACTTGCCCTGTGGCTTTTTCAGGAGAGTGTGCAGACAATGAAAGGGATGTCTTATTCAGTGAAGTCTAGCTGGCCCGCGTAGTTAAGCAGAATTAGCATTTCTGTTGTACAAGCTTAATCCTTCTTGGAGATTCCTACAGTGGCATTCTCTGTGCTTAAAGATTCTGTGCGCAGAGATGGCGGGTAACAGGGTTCCTAGCGGGGCGTGTCCTGTCCTGTGTTCCTCCAGGACGGGCGGCGGCACAGACAACTCACAGGAGGTCATGACCGGAGAGGAATACAGCTGAGCCAGCTTCTTGAACCGAGTCTCCGCTCCTTGCTGGGCTTGCTCGCTTTGTAGTGATTTGTCCAGAGTAGTTTCTATTTTCATTACAGTGCTCTTTGCACAAGCGAAAAGCCTTTTGGAATAAATAGGAACATGAATCCACTAGGTGGCGCTACATCCTTTGTTCTCCGGTGGATGCTTTCTCCCTAAATGAAACTAAAAAGTGGTTTGGATTGAAGTCAGCAAAGAGAGCCTCGGTCCTTCATTCCTCTCACCTTGTCTTGGGAGCTAGAGTATTTTGATCAAAAAATGTATGGATAAACGGTCATGTTTTCATAATGGGAATGAGGGCTATGGTGCTTTAGGGTGTCTTTTGAAATACAGCAGATAGATAGCTGAGGGCTATCAGGAGGCCTCACTTGCAATTGAGTCCGTGACTTGCGAGATGCACGGAAAATGGAAAGTTATTTAACCTCCCAGTGTTTTACTTCTCACGGATTTCAAGGGTTTCTGTACCTGTTAAATACCTGCTTTATGATAAGATTGTCTTGTGGACTAAATGAAACCTTTGTGACGTACTTAGCCAAGATCCTGGGACCTAAGAAACACTCAATGAGTGTTTTTGCTTTATTTTTATTTTGTATTTTTATTTTTCACTGACTAAATGCTCACTGACACAGCGTGCATGTTTTCATGTGTAAATGGGAAATTAAGCAGGATTTGTATTTCTGACTGGAAGGACTGTGTACTTACACTACCTTGTGGGGTCCTGCACTATTTAACCTTCTTACTCCCCTGGCAGGATCTCTCCTTTTCCCTAAAACAGAGATCCTCAGCTTCTTGAATCTGCAAGCTCCCCCTCCCTGGCCCCTCTGGAGGACTTGTTAAAACTCAGATTCCTGGGTCTCAGCCCCAGAGTGTCTGGTAGGGAAGGTCTAGGGTGGGGCCTGGGAGTGTGTATTTCTAACAAATGCCCAGGTGATGCTGCTACAGGTCCAAGGCCCATGCCCTGTGGGGCTGGAAAGGGCTGTTTCAACCTTGCTTTCCGGCCCTCTGAGATGACTTTTTTGGTGGAGAAAGCTGTGACTGTAGGACAGGGCTGGGCGCGTTTCTTTAAAGTTGTGTTCTACCCAGGCTGCCTCCCTTTCTCTGCTTGTCACGGGGTCTAAATGCACATTTGTTCCCTTGGAAAAAGCAGACAGATCTCATTATCAGGTCTGCAACTTCTCTTTGTCATTTCTTATCACCACTCATCCCCCTGCGATTTTGATCTGACTCACACTGGACAAACTCAGGCCTTCACAGCTGATGGCTCTCGGGGCCAACAGCTGAGCAGGAAATAGTAGCCGATTCTCCCACATTGAAAAATGCCCTTGAGCCCCATGCATGCTGCTGCTGCTGCTGCTAAGTCACTTCAGTCGTGTCCGACTCTGTGCGACCCCATAGACGGCAGCCCACCAGGCTCCGCTGTCCCTGGGATTCTCCAGGCAAGAACACTGGAGTGGGTTGCCATTTCCTTCCCCAGTGCATTAAAGTGAAAAGCCAAAGTGAAGTCGCTCAGTCGTGCCCGACTCTTAGCGACCCCATGGACTGCAGCCCACCAGGCTCCTCCATCCATGGGATTTTCCAGGCAAGAGTACTGGAGTGGGTTGCCATTGCCTTCTCGTGGTAAATGTTCAGATATACGCATTGAATGAATAAATGCTCAAGGGCAGGCCTATTAAAAGGGGGACTTTGCCAATCAGAAAACTTCTCGTCTGCCAGCTATGTGACCATTGGAAAGTCACTTTATAGCCAACACAACTTAAAAGTATTAGGTATTGTTGTGATTTACAGTCACCTACCGATTAGTATGACATCCTCTTTTAGGTCGAACCATATGAAATTGCCTCTATTTGACCATTTTCGGTTTTCAAAAGTGTCAGCTTTATATATCTCAGCCTAATAAAACTTCTGTATTTTAAATTAGGCACATGCTTAATAGAACTATTTTTCCAATATGCTTTTAATTCTGAGGAACCACATTCCCGATTCTCTTTCTCCCGGTGCATGTACAAATGTTGAGGGAATATTTTAAAAATAAGCCTGATGTTGGCACTGTGAAAATTCAGTTTTCCTCTCAGTCTAAGATGGCCCTTCATCACTGTTTTCTTGCTGGAAGAATGATTCTCCTTCACTTGGAAGCGGTTGGCAGATGTTCTCCCTTGAGCTGGCTCTTGGTTTTTGTGGAATACCAAGGTGTTGAAATTCCAGGGTGTAGAATTGTCTTTTCTCACACTTTCCACCCTATGCCCCAAACACTGCCTCCACTCCCCCAACTCCTGTAAAAGGGTACACTAATCTTTGATTTAGTCTTTGGCAATACTATTTAGGCTTGCTTGCTTTTTCTCTCCCTCTCTTTCTCTCTCTCTCATTAGAATTGACGAGCATAGGCAAGTGACATTAGCTTTATGGAACTGTGCTACATAATTTGAAGTTATTATTTCAATTGCACAAAGACTAATGTGAAGTTTTTAAGCCCAGCTGCTAAATCCTAGGACTTTTGGTACTAGAAAGTCATTAAGAAAATTTGGGGGGGAGGCAGTGCATAAACATTCAGTAGTCATTCAATCGGAGAAGGCAATGGCATCCCACTCCAGTCCTCTTGCCTGGAAACTCCCATGGACGGAGGAGCCTGGTAGGCTGCAGTCCATGGGGTCGCTGAGTTAGATATGACTGAGCAACTTCACTTTCACTTTTCACTTTCATACATTGGAGAAGGAAATGGCAACCCACGCCAGTGTTCTTGCCTGGAGAATCCCAGGGATGGCGGAGCCCAGTGGGCTGCCATCTGTGGGGTCGCACAGAGTCAGACACGACTGAAGCAGCTTAGCAGCAGCAGTCATTCAATAGCTACTTATTGGGCACTGACTATTCACCAGGAGGCTCTGGTCACTTGGAGAAGGAAATGTCAACCTACTCCAGTATTCTTGCCTGGGAAATCCCATGGACAGAGGGGCCTGGTGGTCTATAGTCCTTTGGGTGGCTATAGAGTTGGACTCAACTTAGCGACTAAACAACAACAAATTTAGAGGATTCTTTTACGTGATAACTCAGTTGGTAAAGAATCTGCCTGAAATGCAAGAGACCCATGCATCCCTGTGTTTGATTCCTGGGTCAGGAAGATCCCCTGGAGAAGGGATAGGCTACCCACTCCAGTATTCTTGGTTTTCCCTTATGGCTCAGCTGGTAAAGAATTCGACTGTAATGCGAGAGACCTGGGTTTGATCCCTGGGTTGAGAAGATCCCCTTGAGAAGGGAAAGCTACTCATTCCAGTATTCTGGCCTGGAGAATCTCATGGACTGAAAGAGTTGGATATGACTGAGCAACTTTCACTTTCTGGGCACTTGCTCTTCATTGGAATAGGTTTATTAAATAATTTTGACAACTGTCAGCAGGTTTTGTTAGGAGGAAAGTTAAAAAAAAAAAAAGAATCCTAATTGTTAGGGGGTGTAGGAACAATTCTCTAAGAGAAGATGAGGCTCAGAAAAAGGGCATAGAAAGGTACAAAGTCAACAGATTTTACCTATTTCATAATTTTGCCACATTTGACCATGTAAAATGATGACAATTGCTCAAGGGTGAATTAGCCGTATAATAAGTTGATATTTTAAACCAAGGTATTTTTATACAGCTCTCTGCACAAGATATATTGGAGCCATATCCCTAGTTTGAACCTTTCTGCTGCTCAATCTGTGTGCCTTTGGGGAAGTTACTTAGATTCTTAGCGTCTCAGTTTCCTCATCCATAAAATGGGGTTAGTAATAGTAATAACTTAATAAGGTTATTGTGAGGATAAGTTAAGGTATCCAAAGCGCTTAGAGAAAATACTGGCAAATTGTAAAAACCATGTAAATATTAGGAATTCGTAGTGTCAAAGAATATCCTCAGTTCAGTTCAGTTCAGTTCAGTCACTCAGTCGTGTCTGACTCTTTGTGACCCCATGAATCACAGCA
>SJYT01022710.1:222678-250435 GCA_006410635.1 Cephalophus harveyi
GTTTTCTGAATGTTGAGCTTTAAGCCAACTTTTTCGCTCTCCTCTCTCACTTTCATCAAGAGGCTTTTTAGCTCCTCTTCACTTTCTGCCATAAGGGTGGTGTCATCTGCATATCTGAGGTTATTGATATTTCTCCCGGCAATCTTGATTCCAGCTTGTGCTTCTTCCACCTCAGCGTTTCTCATGATGTACTCTGCATAGAAGTTAAAAAAGCAGGGTGACAATATACAGCCTTAGCATACTCCTTTTCATATTTGGAACCAGTCTGTTGTTCCATGTCCAGTTCTAACCATTGCTTCCTGACCTGCATATAGGTTCCTCATGAAGCAGATCAGGTGCTCTGGTATTGCCATCTCTTTCAGAATTTTCCACAGTTTATTGTGGTCCACACAGTCAAAGGTTTTGGCATAGTCAATAAAGCAGAAATGGATGTTTTTCTGGAACTCTCTTGGTTTTTTCGATGATCCAGTGGATGTTGGCAATTTGATGTCTGGTTCCTCTGTCTTTTCTAAAACCAGCTTGAACATCTGGAAGTTCACGGTTTATGTATTGCTGAAGCCTGGCTTGGGGAATTTTGAGCATTACTTTACTAGCATGTGAGATGAGTGCAATTGTGTGGTAGTTTGAGCATTCTTTAGCATTGCCTTTCTTTGGGATTGGGAATGAAAACTGACCTTTTCCAGTCCTGTGGCCACTGCTGAGTTTTCAAAATTTGCTGGCATATTGAGTGCAGCACTTTCACAGCATCATCTTTGGATGATGAAATAAGATTTGAAATAGCTCAACTGGAATTCCATCACCTCCACTAGCTTTGTTCATAGTGATGTTTTCTAAGGCCCACTTGACTTCACATTCCAGGATGTCTGGCTGTAGATGAGGGATCACACCATTGTGATTATCTGAGTCATGAAGATCTTTTCTGTACAGTTCTTCTGTGTATTCTTGCCACCACTTCTTAATATCTTCTACTTCTATTAGGTCCATGCCATTTCTGTCCTTTATCGAGCCCATCTTTGCATGAAATGTTCCCTAGGTATCTCTAATTTTCTTGAAGAGATCTCTAGTCTTTCCCATTCTGTTGTTTTCCTCTATTTCTTTGCACTGATCGCTGAGGAAGGCTTTCTTATCTCTTCTTGCTATTCTTTGGAACTCTGCATTCAGATGCTTATATCTTCCTTTTCTCCTTTGCTTTTCACTTCTTTTCACAGCTATTTGTAAGGCTTCCTCAGACAGCCATTTTGCTTTTTTTGCATTTCTTCTCCATGGGGATGGTCTTGATCCCTGTTTCCTGTACAATGTCATGAACTTCCGTCCATAGTTCATCAGGCACTCTGTCTATCAGATCTAGTCCCTTAAATCTATTTCTCACTTCCACTGTATAATCATAAGGGATTTGATTTAGGTCATACCTGAATTGTCTAGTGGTTTTCCATACTTTCTTCAATTTAAGTCTGAATTTGGCAATAAGGAGTTCATGATCTGAGCCACAGTCAGCTCCTGGTCCTAGAAAATGCTAAATTATAAAAATATCTGTCTAATCATAGATAAATCCTTCTCTAGAAGCTAATGGAGGTTTTAAAAAAAGCCTTTGTATTTTTTGTAGATATATAGTTTTAAATGGTTTTAAAATTATTATGTCATTTAAAAAGCATTCAATACCTTAATCCAGTGAGTTTATTATCAGGAAGTTCTTTCCCCCCTTGATATTTAGGCTAAAACTTCCCTCTTCTTAATTCCAGTCTATTTTCTTTCATTAACATCCTTTTACTATGCTGGTGACTTTTTTTTTTCCTTCATGTTTATCTCTCCCTGATATTTGCAGAAGTACAAGAGAGACTTTGTGAACTTAGGCAAACTCTTCCGATGGAACGCCCCAGGGATGCTCTGTAGGATTCACACGTCTCACAAGCTGCAGGTGGCACCAGCAGAGTGCCATGGGTTTCTTTAGGAATTTCTTATGAATAAAAGCAGAGAAAAAGGCAAAGCCACTCATTTGTGAGTTGAAGAATGGGGTTCTAGCTTTTCACTGACATTTCCTCAAGGGCTTTAAATTATGAGCTAAAATCTCGAAGCACCGTGTGAATCTTCAGCATTTATATTGTTGTGTTCAAAACTGAAGTTGGGGGTGATTATAGCCATGATTCACCAGGAAATTCACAATAGCATCTTGGGGGACTCCAAGATCCTGTCCTTGACTATATTATTTGTGCATGTTGGAGCCACATTTTGTGCTTTGACACTTTGTGATTATTTCATGTAGCTATTGTATCAGTCATCTTAAAAAAAAAAAAAATGCTTCAAAAGGTTTGTTTGTAGTCTCCTTGTATTTTTTTTTGGGGGGGGGGAGTTGTATTTTTTTTTATTTATTTATTTTTTAAATTTTATTTTTACTTTATTTTACTTTACAATACTGTATTGGTTTTGCCATACATTGACATGAATCCACCATGGGTGTATATTAGCTCCCAATCCTGAATCCCCCCCCCCCCACCTCCCACCCTGTATCATCTCTCTGGATCATCCCCATGCACCAGCCCCAAGCATCCTGTATCCTGTATCGAACATAGGCTTGTGCTTCGTTCTTACATGATAGTATACACGTTTCAGTGCCATTCTCCCAAATCATCCCACCCTCTCCCTCTCCCACAGAGTCCAAAATTTCTTTCTATATATTTGTGTCTCTTTTTCTGTCTCACATACAGGGTCATCATTTCTGGCTTACTTCACTCTCTGTCTCCTTGTATTTTATACTATAGTTCCGTTCTGGAATTTTTAAACCCCCAAAGGATATCAGCATTGAGCTTTATGAGACAAATTATTTTATAACTACTGAGTTTTCATAATTTTTCTATGTATCATATTGTTTTGTTTATCAGAATGTTTATTTAAGATGTTATGTTCAGAGTCTAGTCAGGTAAAATTTTAGCATCTGTTAAGTTATGTTTTGATTACTTTTCTTAAAAGTAAAAAACTATTGTCATATCTTTGATACCTTCAATGGAGGGGGAAATACAACAACTTTTATTCATTACAAAATTGATCAATTTGATAATAAGGATTTTTGAAAGAATCTAGAATCTCAGAGATAATGCAAGGTTATACAACTGGATTCAAAAGCTATGTGTTGATTTAATCAAGCAGAAAGTCAGAATAAGCAAAAGAATGGACTTTGATGGTTTACAGATTTTATTCTAGCTGCTCAATAAAGTTTTATCCTTAATATCCATCTGAGGTAGTGGCTAAAACTTGACACTGAAATACTTCTATTTGAAAGTATAAGTTCTCACTTTTTGCTCTTTCTTCCTTCATTTTCTTCTTTGTCCCATATTTAAGGCATGTGTGGGAATAGTGGTAAATGGGTTAAAATTAGTGCAAAGAGGACACAAATATCATTTCGGTCTAGCCCACACCTCTGAATCCAGAGTTACTAGTCTATCTGCTCTTGATCTGAAGCTCTGTGATACTAGACTCTTTAAAGAGATGACCAGAAGGATAATGAGGGATAGATTAGGGGTGGGTGGAGCTGTGGTAATAATGGTGGGGTAACGAAATGGATGCAGAAACTGAGGACACATGCCCACTGGGACTACCAGTGAGGTGGTACTTTGTGGTAATCTCATCATCCATGAGAGTGAGGGCCAGCGGATCCAGAGGCTCATCCCCAGCTACCCATATCCGCAGCTGGCATGGCGCTTGGAAAGCCGGTGAGTGGGCCACCTTTCTATTGTTCTGTCCTCCACTGGCTTCTGAGGTCAAGGGTGGTTCAGTGAGGCACAAGATCAACTGACAAACCATAGCAGTTGTGATGTTTGGAGGGTTTTGACAATATGAAAGCAAGCAAAAAAAAAAAAAATTGGTCTTGCTTAACTGCCTCCAGCACCTTCTGGCCTAAAAAGCAGCACTAGGTCATCAGGCAAAAGTAGGCAGATGGTTGAAGCGGGTCTTGTGCCCTTGACCTAGTGAGATGGTTTGTTCATTGTACTGCCTTTTGTAAAATATTGAACAGCTTCTAATCAAATTTTTAACATGGTTGAAGTAAAATAGCCACACGATTTTTCCTGTATGAGGAAAACTTGAAGCCCAGAGAGCTTCAGAATCTTGCTCAAGGTCACAAACATTAGAAAAGACAAAATCAGACTTGGAAAACCCTCTTGCCTTGATTTCTGATCTATTCTTTCAGGCTGTATATATCCCTTTTAGTGTATGATGAAAAGAATAAACCATTGTTAGAACTTACCATAAGACTGAAATTGACTTGATTGTGAAAAATATTTTTTTTTCTAGAAGATTTGCAATGTTAGGATGAATGCTGAACATTTCTGAATTCTAACTGCGAAGCACTAATGTTGGATATTAGCGCTTAGCCTTGGGAAATTCTTACTTTGGGTGCCAATCTTTCTATATATTTGTGTCTCTTTTTCTGTCTCACATACAGGGTCATCATTTCTGGCTTACTTCACTCTCTGTCTCCTTGTATTTTATACTATAGTTCCGTTCTGGAATTTTTAAACCCCCAAAGGATATCAGCATTGAGCTTTATGAGACAAATTATTTTATAACTACTGAGTTTTCATAATTTTTCTATGTATCATATTGTTTTGTTTATCAGAATGTTTATTTAAGATGTTATGTTCAGAGTCTAGTCAGGTAAAATTTTAGCATCTGTTAAGTTATGTTTTGATTACTTTTCTTAAAAGTAAAAAACTATTGTCATATCTTTGATACCTTCAATGGAGGGGGAAATACAACAACTTTTATTCATTACAAAATTGATCAATTTGATAATAAGGATTTTTGAAAGAATCTAGAATCTCAGAGATAATGCAAGGTTATACAACTGGATTCAAAAGCTATGTGTTGATTTAATCAAGCAGAAAGTCAGAATAAGCAAAAGAATGGACTTTGATGGTTTACAGATTTTATTCTAGCTGCTCAATAAAGTTTTATCCTTAATATCCATCTGAGGTAGTGGCTAAAACTTGACACTGAAATACTTCTATTTGAAAGTATAAGTTCTCACTTTTTGCTCTTTCTTCCTTCATTTTCTTCTTTGTCCCATATTTAAGGCATGTGTGGGAATAGTGGTAAATGGGTTAAAATTAGTGCAAAGAGGACACAAATATCATTTCAGTCTAGCCCACACCTCTGAATCCAGAGTTACTAGTCTATCTGCTCTTGATCTGAAGCTCTGTGATACTAGACTCTTTAAAGAGATGACCAGAAGGATAATGAGGGATAGATTAGGGGTGGGTGGAGCTGTGGTAATAATGGTGGGGTAACGAAATGGATGCAGAAACTGAGGACACATGCCCACTGGGACTACCAGTGAGGTGGTACTTTGTGGTAATCTCATCATCCATGAGAGTGAGGGCCAGCGGATCCAGAGGCTCATCCCCAGCTACCCATATCCGCAGCTGGCATGGCGCTTGGAAAGCCGGTGAGTGGGCCACCTTTCTATTGTTCTGTCCTCCACTGGCTTCTGAGGTCAAGGGTGGTTCAGTGAGGCACAAGATCAACTGACAAACCATAGCAGTTGTGATGTTTGGAGGGTTTTGACAATATGAAAGCAAGCAAAAAAAAAAAAAATTGGTCTTGCTTAACTGCCTCCAGCACCTTCTGGCCTAAAAAGCAGCACTAGGTCATCAGGCAAAAGTAGGCAGATGGTTGAAGCGGGTCTTGTGCCCTTGACCTAGTGAGATGGTTTGTTCATTGTACTGCCTTTTGTAAAATATTGAACAGCTTCTAATCAAATTTTTAACATGGTTGAAGTAAAATAGCCACACGATTTTTCCTGTATGAGGAAAACTTGAAGCCCAGAGAGCTTCAGAATCTTGCTCAAGGTCACAAACATTAGAAAAGACAAAATCAGACTTGGAAAACCCTCTTGCCTTGATTTCTGATCTATTCTTTCAGGCTGTATATATCCCTTTTAGTGTATGATGAAAAGAATAAACCATTGTTAGAACTTACCATAAGACTGAAATTGACTTGATTGTGAAAAATATTTTTTTTTCTAGAAGATTTGCAATGTTAGGATGAATGCTGAACATTTCTGAATTCTAACTGCGAAGCACTAATGTTGGATATTAGCGCTTAGCCTTGGGAAATTCTTACTTTGGGTGCCAAATTAAACTAATTTACACTTACTAACTAACTGAACATTTTCTAAGCATGGCACAGTGCTCACATTTCTACCATAATATTATGCTTTACACTTTTCCTACTATTTTACAAAGTTGAATGAGAAGTGAAATATTTCAAGCTTTGAACCATGGTTCTTCATGGCCTCCTGGAAGACTGTGATGCAAAGACTCTAAAGATACTAATGTTCACTGTCAGCTGATATTATAAACTGTCCCCCTGGATGGAATAACCTGCTGAGTAGAATGTCATTACTATGAGGCACATCCTGTACTATGATGATTCAGTGACAATTTTTCCTGAACATTCTTCTGGCTCTATTATTGCTAATCCTTCAACCCAGCTAGATGCGCTACCCAATATTCTTTAAACAAAAATGTCACAGAAAAATTAAGTAAGTTATAAAGAATACAGGGAGAAGACCTAAAGGAGCTGGTTCGGGAAGACCACTCAAAGTTCATACATAATCAGATTCTCATTTAAGTTCAGTATTGGATCCTGTAGCCTTTTCCATTCTTAGAATAAAGCACAGCCAGACAGCTTCTATTTGAATTTGATGTGCATCTATATGCCTTAGGAGGCTATCCAGGTGAACAGCTAGCTGGTGACTTTCATTCTGAGCTGGTGCCTGGCCATTGCCCTGGAAAGCCCAGGTCTTGATAGTGAGTCGGTAAAGAGCAGAGGATGTTTTAAGATGACAGTTTACCTGGCTGTGCATTAGTCACTACATGCTGGACTTGGAACAGAGGATGTGTCATTAGCTGTGGGAAATATAGCATGCTTTCTGAAAAATATCCCCTAGAAATCAGATTTCAAAGTTCTCTTTATCCTTGGGTGGCTTAACGCTCCACACATTCTCTGCCTTGCTTTGTTAGAGCCTGGACCCCTGCCATTCCTATGATAAAGGCAGTGGGGAATGTCTCACCTATCTTGGTAATTTGAGCTTTTGTCCCATTTTCCAGGCAAGACTTCAAACTTTTAATTACCCACTTAGTAAAACCCAGATGTCCCATTTCAAAGACCTATTCCCATTGGGGAATTTTCATTTCCAAGCGATAGTTGGATGAAATCCTAGAGTTTTATTGCATCCCGTTTCCAGTACTTCAGATTTACTTTTTTTTTTTTTTCCTGAGTAAATAAAACCCTAAACTTTAAATTATGAAAACCTATTTTAGATAGAATTGGAAATACACTGCAATCCACTGTGTTGACGCTTTCCATCTAAGCCTAACTGGTTCTTTTCAAAATATTTCTTAGCATGAATTTGGCTCATAAACCTCCTTGGGGTGCTAAGAGGATAAGTGACTTTCAATTTGAAAATACATTACAAAATGTTCCATCTCTTAAAGTTTAAGGAATACCCTGGTCAAGGTCTTAGAACATTTGAACATTTACCTGACAGTGATTTTGATAAACGGATTCATCACTGGGTTGGAAAAGGGCCAGAAGGAGATGGCTCTTAGACCTATTTTCTGCAACCATGAGTACTGCCAGAGGAATATGGGTCTTATGTGACCTGGTTTACCCAGGATATTTGCACAGCTGTGCTAGATAAAAGTCTCCACTCAGTTGCTTATCTCCATCAACCAAACTAGCTACACTAATCACCTGTTGATGGTGTTCCACATCAAATAGTCCTTTTCTAATTTCAAGAGGATATACTCAGGAATTTAAATAGGTTATATTGATGTGGAGGCAAAATAACAGTGAAAGGATTTCATATTGATAATCACATTAAGATTTAAATTAAAGCACAGACAATTAAAACTGTGACTTCAAGGTGGCCTTTATATAACCTAAGGGTAAAATATTATGCTTGGTAAGGGCAATTTCAGGTTAAGATATAAATTTCTGAGTCAGAAGCAATATTTTATTTACATGGTACACTCTTCAAAGTGCTTCCACAGTTGTACAGAATCTTGATGACTATTTCCAACCACTGGAGAATGCACAGATATGAAGACCTTATCATGGCTGCCAGGACCACAGGTTTCTAAAGTCCAAGGTCGTAATGCATATTGCCTTGGAGACGAACAGTGATCATTCTGTTGTTTTTGAGATTGCATCCAAGTACTGCATTTCGGGCTCTTTTGTTGACCATGATGGCTACTCCATTTCTTCTGAGGGATTCCTGCCCACAGTAGTAGATATAATGGTCATCTGAGTTAAATTCACCCATTCCAGTCCATTTTAGTTCACTGATTCCAGAATGTCGGGAGATGGTGATGAACAGGGAGGCCTGGTGTGCTGCGATTCATGGGGTCGCAAAGAGTCGGACACGACTGAGTGACTGAACTGAACTGAACTGAACTGAATGCATATTGAATGGTGTATGAGTATTGTCCTGGGAAGCACACATGTGCAGCGACTGGACTGATGATACAGAGGCTTGCACGACTGTAAGATTTGCTCCCTACTTCCAACCCCACCCCCAGTTTCAGGATTCATCTTCTTCTCTCCCCTCACTCAGCCCCAGCCACTTGGGACTTCTTGCTGGTATCTGAACACATGTTCTGACCTCAGGGACTTTGCACTCGCCATTTCCCTATCCATTTTATTTAACATTGCAATTCTTCCCACATTTTCTGTTCTTTTCCATTCATTTTCACCTATCACTATTCTATATACTACCCATACAGTTTATCTTCTATTCTCTTGAGCCTCTCTTTGCTCTCCCAGTGTCTATGAATGCACTGACCTTAATCTGTTTTATTGTTTCCCAATGCTGTGGCTCCAGCTTCTAGACTTGTGTCTGGTACATGGTAGGTACTTCATAAATAGTTTGTGGATAGTGAATGAAATAAAAACTTTTCAATATATTTTTAAAGCTAGCACAGAGTTACCAACACAGTAAAGGAGTCTTGACCTTCTGTATATACCATGTTTTGAAAAGCTGGAAAATTTCGCGATTTTGCTCATTCTGGTGATAAGGTATGTAACATGTTCCATGTGTGACCAGGTAGAGCTCTCATTAGGAGACCCTTACAGACACCTGGGCTTCCCTGGTGGTTTAAAATGGTAAAGAAACTGCTTGTAATACAAGAGGCCCAGGTTCAATCCCTGGGTCAGAAAGATCTGGAGAATGGAATGGCTACCCATTTCAGTATTCTTGCCTAGTGACATCCATGGACAGAGGAGCTTGGTGGGCTACAGTCCATGGGGTCTCAAAGAGCTGGACAAGACTGAGTGACTAGCACTTTCACTTTCACAGACACCTGCAAGTCCTTCTGCTATTTCTCAAAGAACACAAATTTTGCTTTGGAGGCTTGAAACAAAAGTGACCTTAGTTGGTATGGTAGTTCGAGTGTCAGTGGGTTACTGTCATGACTTCCATGAAAAACAATCATTAACATTAGAGAGACAATATCAACTTCTCATTCATGTCTCTGATTTAGCCATCTTGATTCTTCTGATCCCACGATCTTCCTGCCTTCCTGCTACTGAACATGGATGTAGACCAACTCACTTGATGAGATTCATTTGCTATCTCCTAGAATATTGCTTTTGTAAAAACAGCATCAGTCTTACCATTAAGTTCATTTGATAATTTAGTATCTTTTGGCCAGATTTTAAGGGAATTTATGATTTTTCAGAAATTTTGTGATTATTCAGAAAACATTTGCTTTCATGGCATTTGTTTACAGTATGCTTTGTGTTAAGTGTGTTTCAAATAATTGGTAACATGTGTGGGAAATTATGACATTATATGAACCTTCAGTGTGTCTTAATTGTGAATATCCAAATGTTCATTCCAAAGGAGTGAGTTTCTATGGATAATTGAACATCAGGGACTTATATATGGCCTGAAATTGGTAAGTGCATATGTATATAGAAAAATGCAAATAATGTTAACAGTCATTTTTTTTTAGGGTATAGTGGTTTCTGAAACAGATACCTGGCACTGTTTCTTTTATCCTGCTATAGAAATTGAGCACTATTTGGATGATTAGGTGTTGTGATGATGGATGCTAATAAAGAACATGGTGTTTGCTTCTCTCTGGCAGATTCCCTAACACACTGGCAGGGAGGATAAGCCAACTTTTGGTAGCACGTGCTCTGGTCTTAATGCCTGTGAGTCTATAGCATTTCTTTAATTGTCCAATTTGTTTTATATTACCAGGTGGTTTTGATTAATGAGCCAAAACAAGTGAATTTGTGTACAGAAGACAGAAAGAATTATAACTCAGATGGTTGCTTTGAGGTCAGTACAAGTTACAATGGAAATACATAATCTTGTAACTGATGCAACATTAATTCCTTCCATATTGAGGGGGATGAAATACCTCATTAAAATTCCAACATTTCCTTCCCCTATTTTAATCTTCCTACACACTAGTAAAAATCTACAGAACCGTGAATGAAATATCTTAGCTTTCCAGACAGTGTGGCTATTCAACAAAAACAGCTTCGATGCTACCAGGTGCTACAAGGGTCAAGGGATGGTCTTTAACTCCACTGGTTCTTCCGCTGCTTTAGGCAGGAAAAGCAACTACTCCCCCCCACCCTGAAGTGTAAGAGCCTACACTATGTTATCTTTGTTTTTGTTTTAAAAAATATTTCACTTAAACAGTCTTTCCTTCCTTATTTAATAAGCACTAGTATAGTGCCTACTAGTGAGCAGAGTGTTCTTTGTGCTTTGCAAATATTTACTCTTCACTTTTCCTTCTCATTTCTCTTGCATGTCCTTTTGTCCCTCTCTATCTCTCTGTTTCAATTTCATTTACCAATTTCCAAACCAAAATCTTTTTTTCAACATTGGGTAAAAACTACTATGTTTTATAAGGGTACCTGGATAGTGTCCTCTTATTTTGAGTCATTTTCTGTCTTAGGGGGAGATTTTTTTTCCTTTTTTTTTTTTCCATTTTGTGAAATTCAGTTTGAAGAATACATTTTAAGAGCTTTAATTACATCTATTATAAAATCAGTCAGAGAAATTAGGACAGTGATTTTAAAAAGAAAAGAATTTCTTTTAAACTTTCTGTTCCCTCATAGCAAAAACATTCCCAAATAATTTGTCTGTGTATGTTTGAAGTAAAGAATGCAGCAGTTCATTCTGTCTGTCTCTGTGTCTGCTTTGCAGATAGGTTCGTCTGTCCCATTTTCTAGATTCCACATATATGTGTTAACTCAAGATATTTGTTCTTCCCTTTCTGACTTACTTCACTCTGTATGACGATCTCTAGGTCCATCCCTGTCTCTGAAAATGGACCTAAATAAGAAATTAAAAAAAAAAAAAAAAAACAAGGGATATATATATATATGGGTTTCCCTGGTGGCTCAGATGGTAAAGAATCTGCCTGCAATGCAGGAGACCCGGGTTCAATCCCTTTGTCAGGCAGATCCCCTGGAGAAGGGAATGACAACCCACTGCAGTATGCTTCCAGAGAGAATCCCATGGACAGAGGAGCCTGGTGGGCTACAGTCCATGGGGTTGCAAACAGTCAGACATGACTGAAGCGACTGACACCTCCACTTTCACATGTGTATTCCTAAGACCGATTCACTTGGCTACATACATAGTAGAAACTCACACAACATTGTAAAGCAGCTATGCTCCAATAAAAATTTTAAAGAAAGAATGCCACAGTTCATAGTCAATCAAGAGAACAGAAGACATCTCTGGTTTCTGTAATAAAAGTTCTAAATGGCTTGGTCTTGCACCAAATAGATTAAAATGGTCTAGTTTTCACTCACAATTTGAAATGCAATACTTGCTACCTGAAGACATTATCACATTTTCAGCAAAGGAAAACTAATATTCATGCCGGGCTTATTATTGGAGCTATGTGGTGGATGACAATAGTGGATTTTGAAGAGTATAAATGAGGGTAGGTGACAGATTTATGTCCCTTAGGTTCAGTGCTTAGCACAATGCTGAGTACACAGTAGGTGCTCAAAAAATATTTGTTCCACAAGTGGATCAATGATCGAATTGTTTTCTGAAAGTTAAGAACTGTTATCATCCAAGAGCTGAGCTGCAATGAAATGTGTATCTTGAGTGCACTTTAATATTTTCACTGACATCTCAGTTAGGGAGGAATCGCAGGGTGTAAAGAGTGTTAGCACTCAGGAGAGAAAGGAATGGTTTATTGTACTTCCAACAAAGGTCAGTCCTGGGGAGTATTAATTGTGAGTGAGACTAAAGAACATTTGGGCTGAATGTCAGGAGACGTTTTTGAAGAGTAAAGTGTGTTAAGCTACATAACAGATCCAGAGGTGGCGACCTGAGGGAGCCGATGGAAGTTTCAAGGACTGGACAATTTATAAGGAGACTGGACCAAGTCCTGGAGAAGTGGAATTATGCACCTCAGAGGCATATCCTAGGAGGGCTTTCAGGATATTATCTTGTTTCTTTGTTGTGTCCCACAGCACTGGAATCTTCTAGATATGAAGAAGAAAAATATGCATATGTGTGGTTTGGTAGAGGGGCCTTTGCAATTCGTACTGTATCACAGTGACACAATAATACTAAAAGGAGTTTGTATGTTTGGAAAACGATGCTATGATAAGGTAAGATTCTGGGAGTGCAAGTGAGAAATAAATGATTCCTTCTGCAGTGCTTTGAAATAGTGTGTTTGTCAACTTTCATATAATTAAGTATAAATGTCTATACCAAAGGAATGAAGTCCAGCTCTAATTAGAAAAAGTGAATTAGTGAATTCCTTTCAGGTCTATGACTCTTGGAAAATTAAATCTGAGGACAGTGGTGCCATAGTAGCTTAAATGTACTAAAAATCTCTAATGTTCCCTGGAGCTAAAATCCTCTAAAATCAACCTACATAATGAAGCCTTTGTTATAGCTCAAATTTGCTTACATTATATATAGAATGCTTTGTGCTGCATATTTTATATGTTAATTTAAAAGTTGAGCTCTCATCCAGGAAGTGAAATTACAGGTCTTTCCATGGAGTCCAATAAGGAATTTTGTTACCAAACAAAAGTTTAACAAAAAGGTTTAATTCAACCCAGTACAAATCTGCTGTCTTCCACTTCCTAGTGCTACTATCTAAATTCACCTGTAATTTGAAGGTTGCTTTAAGAGAAACTATTCTCAAATTAGTATTAGAAACTATTCTCAAAATTTAATAAATAAGGCACAAAGCATGTGATTTATTTCATGTTATAGAATAACAGTATTTGTGAAAATAAATTTGGATGTCACCCATTATTTATAGATAGACAAATATAGAGATAGATATAGATGCATAGGTGAGAGGAAGAGAAAGGGCAGAGAGTCAAAGGAAGAACGAGAGAGAGACAGAGTGCAACCGAGAGTGAAAGAAAGAGAAAAATAACTAGAGTCCTCTAATGTTTGTATCTTTAACAGTTGTCATTTTGAATATAATAGAATATTTTGCCAGTGATTGATTCATGATTTGATTTGGTTTTTCCATTAATTGATGAATATATCACATGAAGAATCTTTTTAAAATATAAATTTTGCAGTGACTGTCTAGTCAAAGCTGTGGTTTTTCCAGTAGTTATGTATGGATGCGAGAGTTGTAAAGAAAGCTGAGCACTGAAGAATTGATGCTCTTGAATTGTGTTGTTGGAGAAGACTCTTGAGAGTCCCTTGGAATGGAAGGAGATCAAACCAGTCAGTCCTAAAGGAAATCAATCCAGAATATTTATTGGAAAGACTGATGCTGAAGCTGAAACTCCAATACTTTGGCCACCTGATGTGAAGAACTGACTCATTAGAAAAGACCCTGATGCTGGGAAAGATTGAAGGCAGGAGGAGAAAGGACAACAAAGGCTGAGATGGTTGGATGGCATCACCAACTCAATGGATATGAGTTTGAGCAAGCTCTGGCAGTTGGTGATGGACAAGGAAGCCTGGTATGCTGCAGTCCATGGGGTTGCAAAGAGTTGGACATGACTGAGTGACTGAATTGAATCTGAATAAGATTAAGTTTCTTATTCTTAAATTGATTATATAAACAAAGATTGCTTTAGCAGCTATAGCAATCACTTATGTTTTAAGTGGTCTAACTTCAAGTGTAGGTTATGTAAAAGTGTTAGTCGCTCAGACTTTTTGTGACCCCATGGACTGCAGCCCACCAGGAGCCTCTGTCCATGTAATTCTCCAGGCAAGAACACTTGCGTGTGTAGCCATTCCCTTCTCCAGATAGGTTACATGGAAGTCTCACGATTAATGAGCCTAACTTCTCTTCCAAATGTGCTGCTCCTCTTCTAGTCCTAATGTAGTTAATGGTAAACCTACCTATCAGGTGTCCAACTAAAAGCTGAGAGCTAAAGCAGATGTGCTCTGAGGGGCCTGTGTCCCTGACCATGGGAGGGACTTGCCACATCCTTCATTAGATGTCAGAGAGAGGACCCTGATTTCCAGTACAGCCCCATGTGCAAGTATTCTGTATGTAGTAATTGGTTTGTATACAGACTGCTTTGAACAGATATGCAAATGGTGGTTATAAAATATCTAAAGCATGACAGTAGCCATTTTTTTTCTTGAACAAGGATACCTTATGTTGGGCATTTGAAGAACTGTGATTATGAAAAGGCAATATAAATGATAGTGATTTTTACTAATTTTCACTCTCCTTTTCTTTAGTCTATCACGTTCAGTGAGCAATAATATTTTATAAGTTGGGTCATGCTGATCTGTGATGGTTTCTTATTTCTTGACTGGCTTTGACCTTGTGAACTGAGCAATCTTCTTGAGGATGCAAGTGACAGTTGTTTTGCTGTTGAGATTCCCCACAGGCCTGGCTATGCCAGAGCCGTGGCTCCTGCAGTTTAATTGTGCTCATTCTTAATTTCATCAACAGTTCCATCAATGATTCTTTAAGTTATCAAACTAGGGACAGTCTTCTGTTTCCAAGATTGCTCAAACTGTCCCATTTCAAAGTGTGAGGTGGCCTGGATTCTTTTTTTTGAGTCATGGCTTCACAGTTCAGATACTGTTTTGTTTTTTTTTTAATACTCAGAGATTGCCAAGTTCCTCTTTGACATTATTTTGTATAGGTTAAGATGGGAATACTTAGACATAAAAAATCTGAAAAGATTGATTCCATTCTAACTCCTAAAATACTTTCATAATATACAAAAGCAATCATCAGAATACTTCATATAGGTTTACTTGCGATATAATTGCATAAAAGAAAGGGGTCTTATAGTAGAGTTCTCTTTTTAGCCTTCTCCACAGAATAAATCAAGAGTAGGCTTTTGGGATCTCCTATATCCAGTGAAATGAATGATCTTTTGTGAACAAGAGAGAAACATGCCTTTGACTTATATCAAATATTTGGACCTTAAAACAAACAAAGGCTAGAAAGATGGCTCTTAGAAGTTTCCTCGTACCCCAAGAGCTGAGAAGAAAAAAGTAAAAATGTAACAGAAATGTGAAATACAGAGTGGCTTTTTATTGCCTAACTGTTGGACTGGATAACATGTTTGTGAAGTTTATGTACCTGTCCAGAACGTGACCATTTTCCACATCTGCAGAACATGCTCTGGGACCAGTCCACTTCCCCCACTCCCACCCTGCAGGCCTGCTCTCTGCTCTCCCATGGTGGTTGGCGCCTGTATCCTGTGTAAGTGGGGGCCAGCCCTTTGGTCTTCCTTTCAAGTCGATACAAGTCCTTAAGGGGAGATTCAAATGGGTTAAACCAGTTCAGGGGCATCTGACAGTCACAAAAGGTTTTCTTACTGCTTCCATGCTCCTGGGAAGCCCTGGCTTCCAGTACTACCTGGTATCTTATTGTACAGAGCTCACAAAAAGATAGTCTGGTCTTGAGAATGGTGCTGACGGGATGGCCCTATGGCTGTGACTCCAGGCCTGTCTTTCCTCAAAGGCCTCTGCTCCACCTCCCATCACCAGTTAGCACACAACAGTTCTATGAACTTACCTCTCCCGATTTTCTAACCGTAATTATAGTTTCTCATTTCCAGTGGAACATTACACTCTTTATGGAGCTACTTCACGTATTTGGCAGCTGACTTAGGTGATCATGTCCCGTTTCCCTTCTTTCTGTCTTTCTTTTAAAACTGGGACAGGTCTTTGTTTTTGCTGAAGTTTGCCATTTCTCCTTGTTACTGATGTGCAGCCTCCTTTATGCTGACGGCCAAGAAAATTCTGGACTGCTGCCCTGTTTGCCTCTAGAGACTGATGCAAAGTCTTCAAAGTAAAGTCAGTGGTTTTTTTTTTTTTTTTTTTCAAAATAGAGTTTACCAGGAACAAGACAACTTCATGCTTATGAGGACCTTGTCTACTGCAAAACCTTCAAAGGCTACCAGCCTGGACTGGACCTCTCTGAGGTTTGCAAACATACTTGAAACTACTTGAAAAAAAATGGTTTCAGCAAGGGCAACAATGAAGTTAAGCCTCGGTTTTATTTTATTATTTTATCTTTCCATCCAGTACCAATAGAAAAATGTTTAAAAGTATTTTTCAGTTGGATGTTCTTTGGGCAGAGACTGAAGAGAACTTGCTGAAAAATCTCAGTAAAATTATGATCTTGAGACAATTTGCTTAACCCAATTCCCCCAAACCTATGTATTTTGCTGCTGTCATGGAAAAGGCTATCCGATTCTGTTTGATAGGCTTTAGTGAAATGAAACACTACAGCATCTTCTCTGTCACGCACTTCAGAGAAGGTGTACTGTTTGTTGTTTCCCGACGTCTGTCTAGGAAGCTGTAGCTGTCTTGTTTACCTAAGACCTGATCCACCTAATTACTGAGATAAAAGCAATCATATCATCCATTCCTCTCCTCCAGCCCATTTGAATATATTATCCATTTATTTGGTGTTTGGCTCAGGTTTAAATGAGTCATTTAATAACCCCTGTTCACAGCAAGTTAAGTTGCAACCAGCTGGCAGCCACAACTCACAGAGTTGTTAACCGTTCCAACCAGGATCAGACCCCAAGCTCCAGCCTTCCTGAAGGGCATTAGGCAGTTTTGCTCCAGCTATCATGGCAGGAGTTTCCAGTAAATCTGTGCCTCAGGTAATGAAATGGCCGTGAGAACCATAAGGGTTTCAGAAAATAGATGTCAGTGTCTGTTCTAATGACTGGAAAGGCTATTGATAAAGCTGTTTGAGGCCGATTATTATCTTAGACTGAGAAGCTCCATTTGACTCACGAGGTCTTCAGGGTTTGGACCAAAAGCACAGCAGTCAGAATGTGCAAAAAGGTCGTTTTGTAGGAAAGGTCAGTGACACTCTGTAATGGAGACTATATGACAGGGTGGTCATGAAGGAGGACAGAGTGCTTCTGCCTCAGCTTGGCTCTCTTTATGGTTTGAAGAATGGCTTTTATTTAGGGTTATTGCCTCTTCATTCATTTTTTTTTAAAGGTGAATTTATCACTTTCTAACATATAATTATTTATTAGGTTTATTGTTTATGACTGTCTACCACTACACCCTCTGCCTGGAATTCCCAACCCTGATCTCTACTATCATTAGTCTATTTGGCACATAAGAGGCAGTCCAAAAGAATGGTTAAGTGAATATATGGAGTATATTCAGTCTTTTAATTTCATGGCTGCAGTCACCATCTGCAGTGATTTTGGAGCCCCAAAAAACAAAGTCTGACACAGTTTCCACTGTTTCCCCATCTATTTCCCATGAAGTGATGGGACCAGATGCCATGATCTTCGTTTTCTGAATGTTGAGCTTTAAGCCTACTTTTTCACTCTCCTCTTTTACTTTCATCAAGAGGCTTTTTAGTTCCTCTTCACTTTCTGCCATAAGGGTGGTGTTGCAAATGATCAGTTGTAACCCTCCCCTTCACTTTGTGTCCCCCAAGAGCAGAGAATATAGATTCAAAGAGAACAGTGACATTTTCTGGCATCTTTACTACATTTTTGAGAATATTAAAATAGTTTCAAACTAGAGTGTATTCATTTTTGAGAACTGAAAACTGTAGAATATAAAAAAGTGTATACGATAATAAAAGTCATCCATTCATTCTAACCCACTAAACAACATCATTAACATTATGGGAAGACATATACACTTCCCCATTGCTATGTGAATTTAGGAATAAGTGTATACATACCAAATTATTATTTACCAAAGCCCATCCCTCATTAATTTCTGAGAATCTCCAAAAGGAGACTGTCTAAATGTTTCAGTCCAGTTCTTAACCAAGCAATCTGCATCAGCAGTTCTTAGTCGAGTTACTTCTGCAGCATCCCCCGCCAGCAACAACCCCCCTAAAACACTTGGTGATATATGGAGACAGTCTTGGTTGTCATTATTGGGGTGGGAGTGCTACCAGGATCTAATGTGTAGAGGCCAGGGATGCTGTTACATTTCTTACGGTGCATAAGAGAGTTCTGCTGCTCATCACCCCAACAATTATCCAACCCAAAATGTCAGTGGTGAGATCAGAAACCCTAATCAACATCCTTCCTTTCTCTGCTCTCTTTTCTTCTGGAGATGTTCCCAAGTCTGTGAAGCCTCAAAGTGAAGTCTCCTCCTGCTGCTTTTCTACTCTTGATGGTAAGACCCCTGCTCTTGCCAAGGGTACCGTATCCACATTCTTCCACTGGCTACCAGCCATAGCTAATAAGGCTACTCAAAGAGGTCTCCCCCATTGCTGTCTCTACCCAATGTAGGAATGGCTGCTCTTGCCAGGGATCATCTCCACTCCTCTCAGCATTTGCAGATAGCTCATGCCAGGCTGTCACCCAAGAAAAGACAGTGAGAAGTGTCTCCTCAATTCCTCAGTGCTCTCTTCATGGTCCCCATGACTCATAGGCGGCTGTGCTTGTACCAGAGACTCAAAGAGATTAACTTCTGACCATCACTCATTGCTCAGATATTTGGAAAGTTGGTCTTGAAAAATCGTTTTGGTTCTCATTTCTCTAAATTTGGTAGTTCAAATTGAGTTCAAGGGGCCAGCTGAGAAAGCATTATCTTCATCATTTTTCTTCCCCTGGCCCTGCTCAAACTTGAAAATTCTAGCCCCTCCCCAATCCTATTTGTAACTATGGTGTCAGAAGATGAGGGAGAGCAGTCTGCAGAGTAGCATCTGGCCTTATCTTTTCAAAAATGCCCTTTACATTTTACTTTTGGTGCCATTTCACATTACATTATTCTAATATTTTTTTCAGATGTATATAAAGTGTTATTTTTTTGTTCACTCAAAACCTCTTTGATATTTTCAGTGACCTTTTACAATTTAATTTACTTAAATCCCTCATGTTCTTTACTAAATATCTTCCTATGAATTTTGTGCTTAAGGTTGCTATTGTGAATGATTTTTAAAGATGTGATGTATTTGAATATTTTACTGTCTGTAATAGATATATAAACAGCTATATAGCATGTTTCCAATGGCTTTTAAACTTGTTTTATTAATGGAGATTTTTTTCAGTTAATTCTCTTGGATTTTCTATCATCGGAAAATGATAATTTGCTTTCTCATTTCCAGGATAGTATTGGCCCTTTAAAAATTGTGTATTTTTATTTTCTTTTAATTTAATTAATTGTTTTTAAGCAATCAGCTTTTTATTGAAATATAGTTGATTTGCAATGTTTTATTAGTTTTAGATTTCAGTTCAGTTCAGTCACTCAGTCATGTCCGACTCTTTGTGACCCCATGAACTGCAGCATTCCAGGCCTCCCTGTCCATCACCAACTCCCAGAGTTTACTCAGACTCACGTCCATCGAGGCAGTGATGCCATCCAACCATCTCATCCTCTGTTGTCCCCTTCTCCTCCTGCCCTCAATCTTTCCCAGCATCAGGGTCTTTTCAAATGAGTCAGCTCTTTGCATCAGGTGGCCAAAATATTGGAGTTTCAGCTTCAACATCAGTCCTTCCAATGAACACCCAGGACTGATCTCCTTCAGAATGGACTGGTTGGATCTCCTTGCAGACCAAGGGACTCTCAAGAGTCTTCTCCAACACCACAGTTCAAAAGCATCAATTCTTCAGTGCTCAGCTTTCCTTATAGTCCAACTCTCACATCCATACATGACTACTGGAAAAACCATAACCTTGACTAGACGGACCTTTGTTGGCAAAGTTATGTCTCTGCTTTTCAATATGCTGTCTAGGTTGGTCATAACTTTCCTTCCAAGAAGCAAGCATCTTTTAATTTCATGGCTGAAATCACCGTCTGCAGTGGTTTTGGAGCCCAAAAAATAAAGTCAGCCACTGTTTCCACCATTTCCCCATCTATTTGCCATAGTTTTAGGTTTACAGAAAAGTAATTCATATTCATATATATATATATAAACACACACACATTCTTTTTCAGATTCTTTTCCATCATAAGTTATTATAAGATCCTGAATATATCTCCCTGTGCCGTACAGTTGGTCCTTGTATTTTTATCTATTTTACTTGTAGTCATGTGTATGTTAAACCCAAACTCTTAATTAATACATGCCTCTCCATCATCCACTTTCCCATTTGATAATCATAGTTTGCTTTCTATGCCTGTGAGGTTTTTTTTTTTCTGTTTTGTAGACAGGCTCATTTGTATCTTTTTTTTTAGATTCCATAAGTGATATATGATATTTGTCTTTTGCTATCTTACTTTGCATAATATTATAATCTCTAGGCCAATCCATGTTGCTGCAAATGGCATTATTAAGTAACTTTTGTGCAGAAATAAAAGAAAGAAGTACCTTATTTAAGCAGATGTTTCTGCACGGGCAGTTGGCTTGGTCCATAGAGAGATCCTCAATGGAGAGTAGAACAAATTTCTTTAGGGCAAATGCAACTTCACCCTAGAGGGGTGAAGCTGTTAGAGGACACAGTGTGTCAAACAGAGTGGTGGCTTCATTTCAGCCCCTCCTCACCTTTGGCTTGGAGCCCTAGACAAGGGATGGCATGCTCACGTGTGGGAGGAGGTTCCACCCAGATCCCTTCATTGGAACTTTACTTTTTTCCTTCCTATTTCATGTTTTATTGCTTTGCATGTGTGGGTGTTTATAAAAACATACATATGTATATACCGATATATGTATATATATGTGTATATATATATATAGAGAGAGAGAGGACAATATTAGCTTTCCAAATCAGTGGGAAAATAAAGACCACCAAATAAATGAGTAAGCACTCTTGAAATAATTGTCTTTCAAACATAAAATAGGGATTGAAAAACAATAATAAACCAATAAAAGAACAATAAACCAATTAAAAAAATAATAAACCAAGGCTTAATAGCCTAGATATATAAAGCTCTCCCACAGAGTAATTAAATTAAAAATGAGGGCAAGAACTTTTTATAAATAATCTCTTAATCATTATAACAGATGAGAAATTGAGGCTCAGAGAGTAAGTAACCTGTTCAAGTTCACACAGCGCAAAAGTAATGAAGTTTAAATTTCAATTCAGGAAATCTTTCTGTAGCTATACTCTGTCTGCACCCAGAAACTAACCAGTATTGGTGAATTTGGAAGAAAAACACATTTCTTATACAACGTAGGTGGGGATTTAAATCAACACAACTTTTTGAAGGATTTGGTAATCGTTAGAAACACTTAACACTTCCTTGAAGGCTCAGCAGTAAAGAATCCACCTGCCAATTCAGGAGACATGGGTTTGATCCCTGGATCAGGAAGATCCTCTGAAGAAGGAACTGATAAGTCACTGCAAATTCTTGCCTGGGAAATTCCATGAACAGAGGAGCCTGTGGGCTATAGTACATGGACTTGTGAAGGAGCTGGACATGACTAGCCACTAAACAACAGCAATAGAAACACTTAAGACTTATAGTGGGTTTACCCTTCATGTCGCCAGTTCTTGTTCTTACTAAAACATAAGGACATTGCTACCCTGAGGCATTGTTTGTAAAGTATTTGGTGTGTAATTTGATAATATTCAGTCTCTATTTGTAAATAGGCATACATAAAGTCTTACTTACAAAAGTAAGACATATAGACATATGTATGTGTATCTACATAGCTAGTTATTTATTTCATGAGTTTCAGAAAGATATGCACAATCCACTGTTACTGCTCTTCTCTGGGGAGGTGACAAGCGGGTGACAAGTGTGATTAGGGATGGTAACTTTCACTTCTTACACATAGATTTCTGTGTTGTTTAATTTTTGTAGCATGACCATGGTTATTCAAAAATAATTAGAAGAAACTAGTTTTTTAAAGAAGACTTTTTTAAAAATTGAAGAAAGAATTTTGCACAGTATCCATGTATTTTCCTCACTGAGATGATATGCTTTTCTTATTTGGTTGATTTGAAACAAATTATTAATAAACTTTACTAATATTAAATAATCCTCACATTCATAAGATAAAACTTTTTCAGAGTTTGATGTTCCATCAGTATATGCTTAAATTTTATGGCTAGTATTTATTTAGAATATTCACATCTATTTTTACATACAAGATGAGTCTATAATTATCATTTTTGTGATTTTTTTTACTAGGTTGTTACAGCATTATGCTGGCTTTATAAAATAAACTTGGTAGTTTTCCATTTTTTTTCTTACCTTCTGCCAATTGTACCCACTCCAGTGTTCTTGCCTGGAGAATCCCAGGGATGGGGGAGCCTGGTGGGCTGCCGTCTATGGGGTCGCACAGAGTTGGACACGACTGAAGTGACTTAGCAGCAGCAGCAGCCAAAATTGTGGTGATGAAATTATATGTGTGTACTCAGTCATGTATGACTGTTTGTGATTCCTTGGACTGCCTGCCAGATTCCTCTGTCCATGAAAATTTTTAGGTAAGAATACTGGAGTGGGTTGTCACTTCCCCTCTGGGATATTTTCCCCACATAGGGATTGAACCTATGTCTTCTGCATTGGCAGGCGATTCTTTAATATTGTGCCATGAAAACATTAAGGGAACTTATCAGTACAGTTAATTTTTTTAATTGGTCTTTTTTTTCTTTTTATTTTTAATTGAACAATAATTTCTTTATGGAATTTTATTGTTTTCTGTCAAACCTCAACATGAATCAGCCATAGGTATACACATATCTCCTCCCTTTTGAATCTCCTTCCCATCTTCCTCCCCATCCCACCTCTCTAGGTTGATACAGAGCCCTTGTTTGATTTTCCTGAGCCATAAAGCAAATTCCTGTTGGCTATCTATTTTACATATGGTAATGTAAGTTTCCATGTTACTCTTTGCATATATCTTACCCTCTCCTCCCCTCTCCTCATGTCCATAAGTCTATTATCTATGTCTGTTTCTCCATTGCTGCCCTGTAAATAAATTCTTCAGTACCATTTTTCTAGATTCCGTGTATGTGCATCATAATACGGTATTTATCTTTATCTTTCCGACTCACTCACTCTGTATAGTAGGTTATAGGTTCATTAACCTCAGTAGAACTGACTCAAATGTGTTCCTTTTTATGGCTGAGTAATATTCCATTGTGTATATGTAACACAACTTCTTTATCCATTCATCTGTCGATGAACATCTAGGTTGCTTCAATTTTGGTTTCCTCAGGGTATATGTGTAGGAGTGGGATTGCTGGGTCTGGTTTTATTCCTAGTTTTTTAAGGAATCTCCATACCGTCTTCCACAGTGGCTATATCAATTTACATTCCCACCAACAGTGGAAGAGCATTCAAGCCCTCTCCAGCATTTATTGTTTGTAGACTTTTTGATGATGGCCATTCTGACCAGTGTGAGGTGATATCTCATTGTGGTTTTGATTTGCATTTCTCTACTAATGAGTGATGTTGAGCATCTTTTCATGTGTTTGTTAGCCATCTGTATGTCTTCTTTGGAGAAATGTCTGTTTAGGTCTTTTTCCCACTCTTTGATTGGGTTGTTTGTTTTTCTGGCATTGAGTTGTATGAGCTGCTTGTATATTTTGGAAATTAATCCTTTGTCAGTTGTTTCCTTTGCTATTACTTTCTCCCATTCTGAGAGTTGTCTTTTCACCTTGCTTACAGTTTCTTTTGCTGTGCAAAATCCTTTAAGTTTAATCAGGTCCCACTTGTTTCCTTTTGTTTTTATCTCCATTACTCAAGGAGGTGGGTCATAGAGTATCTTGCTTTGATTTATGTCATCGAATGTTCTGATTTTGTTTTCCTCTAAATGTTTTATAGTTTCTAGACTTACATTTAGGTCTTTAATCCATTTTGAGTTTATCTTTGTGTATGGTGTTAGGAAGTGTTCTAATTTCATTTTTTTACATGTAGCTGTCCAGTTTTCCCAGCACCATTTATTGAAGAGGCTGTCTTTGCCCCATTGTATATTCTTGCCTCCTTTCTGAAAAATAAAGTACCATAGGTGCATGGGTTTATTTCTGGGCTTTCTATCTTGTTCTATTGGTCTATATTTCTGCTTTTGTGCCAGTACCATACTGTCTTGATGACTGTAGCTTTGTAGTATAATCTAAAGTCAGGAGGCTTGATTCCTCCAGCTTCATTCTTCTTTCTCAAGACAGCTTCAGCTATTCCGGGTCTTTTGTGTTTCCATATGAATTGTGAAATTTTTTGTTCTAGTTCTATGAAAATGTCATTGTTAATTTGATAGGGATCACATTGAATCTCTAAATTGTGTTTAATAGTATAGTCATTTTCACAATATCGATTCTTCCTACCCAGTATGATGGAATATTTCTCCATCTGTTTACGTCATCTTTGATTTCTTTCATCGGTGTCTTGTGATTTTCTGTGTACAGTTCTTTTGTCTCCTTAGGTAAGTTTATTCCTAGATATTTAATTCTTTTTGTTGCAGTGGTGAATGGGATTGATCCTTTAATTTCTCTGATTTTTCATTGTTAGTATGTAGAAATGCAAGCGATTTCTGTGTATTGATTTTGTATCCTGCGACTTTGTTAATTTTACTGATTAGCTCTAGTAATTTTTCTGATACTATCTTTAGGTTTTCTATGTACAGTCTAATGTCATCTGCAAACAGTGAGAGCTTTACTTCTTTTCTGATCTGGATTCTTTTTACTTCTTTTTCTTCTCTGATTGCTGTTGCTAGGACTTCCAGAACTATGTTGAACAATAGTGGTGAAAGTGGACACCCTTGTCTTGTTCCTGATCTTAGGGAGAATGCTTTCAGTTTTTCACCATTGAGAATAATGTTTGCCATAGGTTTATCATATATGGCCTTTACTATGTTGAGGTATGTATCTTCTATGCCCATTCTTTGAAGAGTTTTAATCATAAATGGGTGCTGAATTTTGTCAAATGCTTTTTCTGCATCTATTGAGATGATTATATGGTTTTTATCTTTCAATTTGTTAGTATGGTGTATCACATTGATTGATTTATGTTTACTGAAGAATCCTTGCATTCCTGGAATAAACCCAACTTGATCATGGTGTATGAGCTTTTTGATGTGTTGCTGAATTCTCTCTGCTAAAATTTTGTTGAGGATTTTTACATCCATGTTCATCAGTGATATTGGCCTGTAGTTTTCTTTTTTTGTGTTGTCTTTGTCTGGTTTTGGTATCAGGGTGATGGTAGCCTTGTAGGAAGTGTTCGTTCCTCTGCAATTTTTTGAAAGAGTTTTAGAAGGATAGGCATTAACTTTTTCTCTAAATGCTTGATAGAATTCTCCTGTGAAGTCATCTGGTCCTGGGCTTTGGTTTTTTTTTTTTTTTTTTTTTTTTTGAGTTTTTTGATCACAGCTTCAATTTCAGTGCTTGTAATTGGATTGTTCAAAATTTTTATTTCTTCCTGGTTCAGTCTTGGAAGATTAAACTTATCTAAGTATCTGTCCATTTCTTTTAGGTTATCCATTTTAAAGCCATATAATTTTTCATAATAGTCTCTTATAATCCTTTGTATTTCTGCACTGTCTGTTGTAACCTCTCCTTTTCATTTCTAATTTTGTTCATCTCTCTTTTTGTCTTGATGAGTCTGGCTAAAGGTTTGTCAATTTTGTTTATCTTCTCAAATAACCAGCTTTTAGTTTTATTAATCTTTACTATTGTTTCTTTCATTTATTTCTGCTAGGATCTTTATGATTTCTTTCCTTCTACTGATTTTTTTTTTCCAGTTGTTTTAAGGTGTAAAGTTAGGCTGTCTATTCAATGTTTTTCTTGTTTCTTGAGGTAGGATTATATTGCTATAAACTTCCCCATTAGAACTGCTTTTGCTGCATCCTATAGGTTTTGAGTTGTCATGTTTTCATTGTCATTTGTTTCTAGAAATTTTTTGATTTCCCTTTTGATTTCTTCAGTAACCTGTTTGTTATTTTAAAACTTGTTGCTTAATCTCCATGGTGTGATGCTTACAGTTTTTATCTTGTAATTGCTATATAGTCTCATACCATTGTGGTCAGAGAAGATGTTTGATACAAGTTTGATTTTCTTAAATTTACTGAGGTTTGATTTGTGACCCAAGATGTGGTCTATCCTGGAGTATGTTCCATGTGCACTTAAGAATAAAGTATATTCTTCTGTATTTGGATGGAATGCCCCAAAGATATAAATGAGATCTCATCTAATGTATCATTTAAGACTTGTATTTCCTTATTAATTTCTGTTTTGATGATCTGTCCATTGGTGTGAGTGGAGTGTTAAAGTTTCTTACTATTATTGTGTTACAGTCAATTTCTCCTTTTAAGTCTGTTAGTGTTTGTCTTATGTATTGAGGTGCTCCTATGTTGGGTGCATAGATATTTACATTTGTTATGTCTTCCTCTTGGATTGATCCCTTGATCATTACGTAGTGTCCTTCTTTATCTCTTGTAATCTTCTTTATTTTAAGGTTTATTTTGTCTGATATGAGGATTGCTACTCCAGCTTTCTTTTGCTTCCCACTTGCATGGAAAGTATTTTTCTGTCCTCTCACTTTCAGTCTATATGTGTCTTGAGGTCTGAAGTGGGTTTCTTGTAGACAGCAGATATATGGGTCTTGTTTTCATATCCATTCAGCCAGTCTGTCTTTTGGTTGAAGCATTTAATCCATTTATATTTAAAGCAATTATTGATATATATATATATATACTTCTATTTCCCTTTTCTTAATTGTTTGAAGTTGATTTTGTAAATCTTTTTTTTTCTCTTGTATTTCTTGACTACATAAGTCCCTTTAACATTTGCTGTAAAGCTGGTTTGATGGTACTGAATTCTCTTAACTTATGCTTGTCTGAAAAGCTTTTTATTTCTACATCCATTTTGAATGGAGATTCTTGCAAGATACAGTAATCTTGGTTGTAGATTTTTCCCTCTCAGTATTTTAAATATATTCTGCTATTCCCTTCTTGCCTGACTATTTCCTTTTCCATGTTGGGGAAAATTTCATCTATAATTTCTTCAAAAATTTTTTCAACTCCTTCATTTTTCTCTTCTTCTGGGACCCCTATAATTTGAATGTTGGTGAATTTGATATTGCCCCAGAGGTGTCTAAGACTATCCTCAGTTCTTTTTATTCTTTTTATTTTATTCTGCTTTTCAGAAGTTATTTACAACATTTTATCTTCCAGCTCACGATTCGTTATTCTGCTTCAGATATTCTGTTATTGAATCCTTCTAGAGTATTTTTAATTTCAGTAATTGTGTTGTTTGTCTCTGTATAGTTGTTCTTTAATTCTTCTAGGTCATTGTTAATTGATTCTTTTTCTCCATTCTGTTTTCAAGGTTTTTGATCATCTTTCAGTTCAGTCGCTCAGTCGTGTCCGACTCTTTGCGACCCCATGAATCGCAGCACACCAGGCCTCCCTGTTCATCACCATCTCTCAGAGATCACTCA
>SJYT01022713.1:0-30912 GCA_006410635.1 Cephalophus harveyi
GAGATGGCTGGATGGCATCACTGACTCGATGGACATGAATCTGAGTGAACTCCGGGAGTTGGTGATGGACAGGGGGGCCTGGTATGCTGCGATTCATGGGGTCGCAAAGAGTCGGACATGACTGAGTGACTGAACTGAACTGTATACCATTTATGAAAAATACAAAACTTAGTGAATATATGACAATATTAAAATGATTTTTCCTTGATTTTGAAGCATCAAAATGGCACTGTAATTAAGAAAGGGTCTATATCTTTAAAAGTAGTGTACTGAAATTTTTATGGATGGAATAATATAGTAACTGGAATTAGATTCAAAGTAGAGCATGATGGAGGGAGAGGGGCATGGGCATAGATGAAATAGCAATGGTCATTAAATGATAATTGCTGAAGCTAGATGATAGGTATATCAAGAGTTTTTGAAGATTCCATCTACTTTGGTAAATATTTCAGATGTTCCATAACGAAAATAAAGACAGAGAAGTGTGTGTGTGTGTAAGAGAGAGAGAGAGTGAGAAAGCTGCTGTGGTCTGGTCGTATTTGGGCTATTGGGTGGCTCCTGAGAAGGATAAGATGTGGTCAGAGTCTCAAGTATTTCAGAGGTTGAGTGGACAGGACTTGCTGATGGATATCTAAGTCCCTGAGATTTTTGGACATTGATTTTATTCTGTAATCAGTTCTGAGCCACTGGAGGTTTTTTTTTGTTTGTTTTTTTGATCAAGGGTTTCTATGATCAGTCATGCTTTGGGACTACGGCTGACAGCACGGGATTAAAGCCAAGAGCTCTGGCACTTCTTCTATATGGCATGGGGCCTCTGAGAGGTACTATGCTTTTATTCTAAGTGGGTTTTGGTCCCAGTGGGCATGGAGTGTGTCCACCCTTGTATTCAGCAGTGCCCATCGTGCCCTGTCTGTGATCAGCAATCAAGCACAGGATAAAGAATCCAGCTTCTTGAATGGATTATTGAGCTAAAATTATCATCAGTTGGGAAAGCGATGACCCATCCAGGCATTAAATAAACGCACACTCTGCATGCCTGCATTTCCACTTAAGACCCAGTGTAATCTGCTTTTCACATTCACCGAGTCCTTTAAAATATATAAAATGTCCCAGATTTCAAAATGCTTCCCTAAAGAGTATCGAGCATTTGCCTTTTTGGAAGCAACTTGGTCTGTGCTCTGAATAGAAATTCTCAACTCGTGGAAGCCCAGACATTTATTTCATTTTCTTGTTCAGTTCCTTACTGCTTCCATCCATGACAGAGTTTGCTTGTACCTTGTGGAACAGACTATTTAGATAATGAGTTAAAAAGCACACCTTACAGAAATCTATCTGCATTCCTTTGCTCACAAGACATTTTTATTCTGAGGTGCCCTCTCTTGAACCCTCCAAGTTAAAAAAATGTCTTTCTCCATGAAAATCACCCTCAATCTCTAGGAACATCTCACTCATTTTCAAGTTACACCACAGCAGCGTGGGCCTCTGAGTTAACTCTTGATAACCTTCAGTGACATACAGCTTCAGGCATACTTGTCTGTCTCTACTGCCAGGCTGTGAAAACCTTTAGGACAAGCAATTAAACAAACTAGTTAGAAGTCTGCTCCCTTGATGAGACAATTACAAGTTTAAAATTCAGCTCTGCCACTGACAATTGGTGCAGGCTTTCTAAAGACTTATCTTACTCATTTCTAACATGGAAATATAGGACTTTTTCATAGATCAGATGATATAGAATGTGTGTAATTGTTGACATGGAACCTGGCATCAGCAGCCAATAAATGTTCACTATAACCGTCATAATCATCACTATGATTCTCATCCATCCACATTACAACGTCACACATGAGTGCTAACTAACTGGGCAAGTTGAAATACAGGAGTTAAAATAATCAATAGCTACTTTAAACTTTAGTGTGGGTGAAAGTCACTAGGAATCTGAATAATACACAGATCCATCTGCAGTTCTCACAGTACCCAGCCAATGGCCATGCTACAAATGGCCATCAGACCACACAGGGAGCAGCAAGAGTTTAGACCTTTGTCATCGTAGAGAATCATTCTAGATGTAAAGAAAAGTAACTCTAGGAAGAGTGGAGTTGATGATTTTTATTACATGCAGGTATTATGTTAGTAATAATAAAGCCTTCAGTTTTGAAGATAGCTTGTATTTATCCAGTTTACACCAGGACACATAAGAGCTCACACTGAAGTTAGGAATTATTTCTCTGGCATGGTGAGAGTAGGGGAAAAAGTAGTGAAATTCAGGGGAAGTCACATGGATTTTAGGAAAAATAAGCTGAGAAGCCACAATCACAGCACTCTTGGGCCATGTATTATCTCTAGAGCCTGACTTTTCTGATCTGTGCTTAGTGATGCCTTTGTGATACTTCAGTGAGATAATGGCTCTGAAAAGTATCAGCACAAATCCTGAAAGTAGAGTGACAAAGGATGAGATCGTCGGATGGCATCACCAATTCAATGGACATGAACTTGGGCAAACTCCAGGAGATGATGGTGAGGGATGGGGAAGCCTGGCATGCTGCAGTCCATGGGGTCGCAGAGAGTCGGACATGACTTAGTGACTGAAGAACAACAGCAGCAGGACTTAGGTAATGAATGTTATTAATTGCTTCCATCCCTGTTACCTTGGTGTGTGCTTGTGTGCTCAACCGTGTCTGATTCTTTGTGATATGTGTGTACATGTGTGTATTATCTCAGTGTAAAAATACAGCTTCAGGTTTTGATTATTTATGTATTTTATACAGAAAAAAGCCTACTGTCATTGTTAAAATTGTGGACTTTGAAGTCCAGGAGATCTGAGTTAGTATCCCTATTTCATTGCTTTCTGCATATGCAACTTTGAGCAATTTAATTAATATAACTATGGCATAGTTTTAGTTACAAAAAAGTATATGAATCAATTTATACAGATAATTTATACACATAAAATTTAAATCAATGCTAAATATTATTTTATTAACTCTTCTTCCATGAACATATCCTCATATTACTAAGAATCTGTTTTGATAATGTATCTGGCAAATAACACACCACAAATGGCTGTAGAGTGCACAGTAATTTCCTTAAACATCAGCTTATAAAAAGCTTTGCAAGTTATTTAGCTCAAAATATTTCATTGTTTTAAATTCATTCTGAAATTATTTTCATGGTGTTTTTCCTCTTTTTTTTTTTTTTTTGGGTTGCCTATCCTTGACTTTTGTTCATTTTTATCACTGTTAATATTTTATCACAATGTATATATGTTATATACTAATGTCAGCAATTTCCTGCATATATTTTCCATATTATTACCATCATCATGTTGAAGCTGACGCTCCAATACTTTGACTATCTGATGCAAAGAGTCAACTCATTGGAAAAGATCATGATGCTGGGTAAGATTGAGGGCAGGAGGAGAAGGGGACGACAGAGGACAAGATGATTGGATGGCATCAAGACTCAAAGGACATGAGTTTGAGCAAACTCCAGGAGATGGTGAAGGACCTGGAAGCCTGGCCTGCTACAGTCCATGGGGTCACAAAGAGTCAGAAATGACTTAGGGACTCAACAACAACATCATCATATTTTTTTACACTCATTTCTTTCTTGTTAGTACAAAACTTTATATGGCACAGGATAGAAAAATAATCTACAATAAAAGTATTTAAATGTTTTATTACCTAAAACTCATCCTTTTTGGTTAAGTCTTATATACCTAGAAGCCCTCTTCTCTTAATGTAATTTTTCCTCTAAATATCAGTAAGCTCTCATGCAAAAGGCATCTAGTGGAATCTCCAAACATGTCTATAAATAATAGTTATTTTCTGTCCCTTGTGGAAGACAGTATGGTTTATATTGTTCAGAAAGAGTTGAATAGAGGCATGTGTGGACCAGAAATAACATCCTGAATAACAATCACTTTATTATTAAAGAACTTCCTGTTAATTATATTTATCCTACAAATATTCATATTTAGGTGAAGTGTCATCATATCTATATAAACACATAGTATTTTCATCCCTTAAAACAAAGAAAATATATGATTTCCATGAGGAAAAAGCATATTTATGTTTTTAATTCACACATATGTGCAGTGTCCTACCAAAACAAAGTCAATCATTTAAATATAGTGCACTAGGTTGGTATGTTTTCAACACAGCAAAGGCAAAAACTACAGCCATTGCTGGTGGCCTGTTCCCTTTTTATTCAATGAAAAAAAATTTTTTTCCTTTTCAAAGCTTTTGATTGATGAAAACACTTCAAGAAATTGTTAAGAAAAGAGAGAATGACAAAAGAGAATTACAAAGAACCGGAAATTGCTATTATGACAAAAGAAACAAATGAAGTAGAATTTTGGCCAAATTGGAAGTCTGTAATAAATACAAAAGAAAAATTATATGTCACAGTGGAAATAAAACAAAGAACTCAAAAGAAATAAATGCCTCAGTCAACTTTTACTTTTCCCTATCTGTGCAACAGAACACTTTGTGATTCATTCCCTCTGCTTATACATGCCCACTTTAGTGGCATAGTGGCCATGTATGTGTGCCTGCGTGCTGAGTTACTTCAGTCACGGCTGACTCTTTAGTGACCCCATGGACTGTAGCCTGCTAAGTTCCTCTGTCCATGGTATTTCCCAGGGAAGAGTACTGGAGTGGGTTGCCATGCTCGCCTCCGGGGGATCTTCCCCATGCAGAGAGGTAATCTGAGTCTCCTTTGCCTCCTGCATTGGCAGGCATTTTGTTTGTTTGTTTTCATTTTTCCACCAGGAGAGCAACCTGGAAAGCCCATGGTCATATATAAAACCAGGAATTCCTGCTGTTCGCATTTCCTAGTGAGTCTCTGGAAGGTTTGTTAACTCTTTCAGGGCATCAGAGAAGCTTTGACTACATACATCTCCAATGCATTTTTTTCAAATGCTTATATTCCATTTTGTGGATATCCATTGGGGCACACTGATTTTGTGGTGGTGAATCAGAAATGTCACACAGACAAACCTCCGCATTTGGAATTTGAGGATCTGAAATTTAGATATGATTAGACCATTTACTTTGGCCACCTGATGTGAGGAACTGACTCATTGAAAAAGCCCCTGATGTTGGGAAAGATTGAGGGCAAGAGGAGAAGGGGGTGACAGAGGATGAGGTAGGTGGATGGCATCATTGACTCAATGGACATGAGTTTGAACAAACTCCAGGAGACAGTGAAGGACAAGGAAGCCTGGCATGCTGCAGTTCATGGGGCCTCACAGAGTCAGACATGACTGAGCAACTGAACAACAATAATACCATTTACTGGCCTTCCCTGGTGGCATATATAGTAAAGAATCTGCCTTCTAATACAGGAGAGGTAAGAGAGGCGGGTTCAGTCCCTGATTGGGGAAGATCCCCTGGTGAAGGGAATGGTTACCCATTCCAGTATTCTTGCCTTGCGGATTCCATGGACAGAGGAGCCTGGCAGGCTACCAGTCCATGGGTCACCAGGACATGACTCAGTGACTAACACACACACAAGAAACCATTTACTAACTGTGTGACTCTCCAGAAATTTCTTCAATTCTTTAAGTGGTCAATTTCCTGAATTTTACAGACTAAGGAAAAATTACCTCCTCTTGGTGACTAAAAGGTCTAAATAAAATAATTCATGATAGCATTCTATTTTTAATACAAATTTCTTTATAAGTTTTATGATCAACATTTAAATTGAGGTGAGGTGAAGTCGCTCAGTCGTGTCCGACTCTTTGCGACCCCATGAACTGTAACCTACTAGGCTTCTCTGTCCATGGGATTCTCCAGGCAAGAATACTGGAGTGGATTGCCATTTCCTTCTCCAGGGGAACTTCCCGACCCAGGGATCGAACCCAGGTCTCCCACATTGGAGGCAGACGCTTTAACCTCTGAGCCACCAGGGAAGCTTACATTTAAATTATATATGTATAATATATATATGCATACCTTATAATTGTCTGGATTACATTGAATTTAACCCACTTTCAGCTATTGATTACCCTGTGAACCACTAAACAAGCTAAGCATATAGATTCTACAGTTTAGATTACAACCTCAAAGGCATACATCCTGAATTTAGAGTCTATTAGATCATGGGCTTTATTAGAGCACTTGCCTTCTCATAGAATATTTGAATCTATGAGTAAATGAAATTCTTTGCAGGGACTGAGAGAAAAATGTACCTGCTTGCTTACAAATCAATACAAATATTCAACTTGTTTATGAGCTATTCTTTTTTTTTTTCCTTGACCTAGAAATGTATTCTCGTATCACTTATAACTAAAATATTATCTGATGGTAATTAACAATTTTAAAACAGAATTCTTATTGACACTTTATGTAGCTGAAAGGGAAAAATAGCCAGGGAAGAACAAAAAATATTGTTCAATGCCCTTAAACAAAATGTTGAATGATTAAACCACATTTTAAAAACTTTACCTAGAAATTTAGAACTTACGTGGGAAAAAATCTTGATGACTTGGGAGTACTTGGAAACAAGTAGAAATTAATAAAGATTCCAACTTGTTTTAGGGTTAGTCTCACATAATCTCTCAGGTTGACAAAAATAGGATATTTCTTTTTGTTAAAAAATATCCTAGGTATAGATTCAATGCAATCCCTATCAAGCCACCAAAGGTATTTTTCACAGAGCTAGAACAAATAATTTCACAATTTGTGTGGAAATACGAAAAACCTCTAATAGCCAAAGTAATCTTGAGAAAGAAGAATGGAACTGGAGGAATCAACCTGCCTAGCTTCAGGCTCTACTACAAAGCCACAGTCATCAAGACAGTATGGTACTGTCACAATACCAGTAGAAATATAGATCAATGGAACAAAATAGAAAGCCCAGAGATAAACCCACGTACCTATAGGCACCTTATCTTTGACAAAGGAGTCAAGAATATACAATGGATTAAAGACAATCTCTTTAACAAGTGGTGCTGGGAAAACTGGTCAACCACTTGTAAAAGAATGAAGCTAGAACACTTTCCAACACCACACACAAAAATAAGCTCAAAATGGATTAAAGATCTAAACGTAAGACCAGAAACTATAAAACTCCTAGAGGAGAACATAGGCAAAACACTTTTCGACATAAATCACAGCAGGATCCTCTATGATCCACCTCCCAGAATATTGGAAATAAAAGCAAAAATAAACAAATGGGACCTAATTAAACTTATAAGCTTCTGCACAACAGAGGAAACTATAAGCAAGATGAAAAGACAGCCTTCAGAATGGGAGAAAATAATAGCAAATGAAGCAGCTGACAAACAACTAATCTTAAAAATATACAAGCAACTCCTGCAGCTCAATTCCAGAAAAATAAACGACCCAATCAAAAAATGGGCCAAACATCTAAACAGACATTTCTCCAAAGAAGACATACAGATGGCTAACAAACACATGAAAAGATGCTCAACATCACTCATTATCAGAGAAATGCAAATCAAGACCACAATGAAGTACCATTTCATGCTAGTCAGAATGACTGAGATTCAAAAGTCTACAAGCAATAAATGCTGGAGGGGGTGTGGAGAAAAGGGAACCCTCTTACATTGTTCGTGGGAGTGCAAACTAGTACAGCCACTATGGAGAACAGTGTGGAGATTCCTGAAAAAACTGGAAATAGAACTGCCTTATGACCCAGCAATCCCACTGCTGGGCATACACACCGAGGAAACCAGAATTGAAAGAGATACGTGTACCCCAATGTTCATCACAGCACTGTTTATAATAGCCAGGACGTGGAAGCAACCTAGATGTCCATCAGCAGATGAATGGATAAGAAAGCTGTGGTACATATACACAATGGAGTATTACTCAGCCATTAAAAAGAATACATTTGAATCAGTTCTAATGAGATGGATGAAACTGGAGCCGATTATACAGAGTGAAGTAAGTCAGAAAGAAAAACACCAATACAGTATATTAATGCATATATATGGAATTTAGAAAGATGATAACGATAACCCCATATGCAAGACAACAAAAGAGTCACAGATATATAGAACAGACTTTTGGACTCTGTGGGAGAGGGCGAGGGTAGGATGATTTGGGAGAATGGCATTGAAACATGTATAATATCATATATGAAACTAATCGCCATTCCAGGTTTGATGCAGGATACTGGATGCTTGGGGCTGGTGCACTGGGACGACCCAGAGGGATGGTACAGGGAGAGAGGAGGGAGGGAGGTTCAGGATGGGCAACATGTGTATACCTGTGGTGGATTCATGTTGATGTATGGCAAAACCAATGCAATATTGTAAAGTAATTAATCTCCAATTAAAATAAATAAATTTATATATTAAAAAATATCCTAGGAAACAAAAGAGCAGGCTTATTTTTTTGTTTCAAAAATGGAATAAAAGTGAATTTGAGAGGAAAGAAGAGACATTTGGACCCTGCATAAATAAAAGAAGTAAAAATGCCCCTAAGGAAAATTTAATGAAGCTACATTTTGCTCTTTGCTCAGTTGCTGCAGTCGTGTCCAATTCTTTGCAACCACACGGACTGTAACCCACCAGGCTCCTCTGTCCATGGGAATCCCCAGGCAAGAATATTGCAGTGTGTTGCCATTTCCTCCTCTATAGGATCTTCTCAACCCAAGGAGTGAAACCGAGATTCTGATTCCGGTGTCTCCTGCATTGCAGGCGGATGCTTTACCTCTGAGCCACCAGATAAGCCACACACAGGGTAAGATACAAAGGGAGGACAGCAAGGAGGTCCCACAAAGCATAGCTGCTATGTCATCATTAATAACAAGGGAACACCCCCTCAAATCTATACCCTTAGTAAACTACTCAGATGATGGGAAGAGATGAGAGCAGATGAGACGGAGGCAATGTTAGCATTTATGGGATTGTTTATACTCAGTTCATAATGTTAATAAGTACCTACATTTCCAAAACAAGAATATACGAAACAAAGCCTTATATGTGTCTTTATTAGCATATGTCAGAAGCTATTTAACAAAAAAGTACGTATCAAAGAGTTTTGGAGAATTTAAAATTCCTAGAACAATACAAATATTTATTCTCTATTGCATTTGTGAAAAAACTATGAAGAAATTAACAGAATTAAAGTCTGATAAAACTCTCCTAAGCAAATAAATTTCCTTTCCTATTGACAAAAATGCTCTTCTGATCCTGAAAAGAAGTTTCAAAACATTTCTTATTCTCAACACAAATTTCATAATTTATAATTATCAATAGTCAGTGATTCAATGATTTGTTTTTCACAAGAAAGGTTCAGGATGGGCAACATGTGTATACCTGTGGTGGATTCATGTTGATGTATGGCAAAACCAATGCAATATTGTAAAGTAATTAATCTCCAATTAAAATAAATAAATTTATATATTAAAAAATATCCTAGGAAACAAAAGAGCAGGCTTATTTTTTTGTTTCAAAAATGGAATAAAAGTGAATTTGAGAGGAAAGAAGAGACATTTGGACCCTGCATAAATAAAAGAAGTAAAAATGCCCCTAAGGAAAATTTAATGAAGCTACATTTTGCTCTTTGCTCAGTTGCTGCAGTCGTGTCCAATTCTTTGCAACCACACGGACTGTAACCCACCAGGCTCCTCTGTCCATGGGAATCCCCAGGCAAGAATATTGCAGTGTGTTGCCATTTCCTCCTCTATAGGATCTTCTCAACCCAAGGAGTGAAACCGAGATTCTGATTCCGGTGTCTCCTGCATTGCAGGCGGATGCTTTACCTCTGAGCCACCAGATAAGCCACACACAGGGTAAGATACAAAGGGAGGACAGCAAGGAGGTCCCACAAAGCATAGCTGCTATGTCATCATTAATAACAAGGGAACACCCCCTCAAATCTATACCCTTAGTAAACTACTCAGATGATGGGAAGAGATGAGAGCAGATGAGACGGAGGCAATGTTAGCATTTATGGGATTGTTTATACTCAGTTCATAATGTTAATAAGTACCTACATTTCCAAAACAAGAATATACGATACAAAGCCTTATATGTGTCTTTATTAGCATATGTCAGAAGCTATTTAACAAAAAAGTACGTATCAAAGAGTTTTGGAGAATTTAAAATTCCTAGAACAATACAAATATTTATTCTCTATTGCATCTGTGAAAAAACTATGAAGAAATTAACAGAATTAAAGTCTGATAAAACTCTCCTAAGCAAATAAATTTCCTTTCCTATTGACAAAAATGCTCTTCTGATCCTGAAAAGAAGTTTCAAAACATTTCTTATTCTCAACACAAATTTCATAATTTATAATTATCAATAGTCAGTGATTCAATGATTTGTTTTTCACAAGAAGTATGGATATTCATGCTTTCTCTGAAATGGGAAATTCAATCAACATTTCCCCCTAAATCATGTGCTTNAGTTTCAAAACATTTCTTATTCTCAACACAAATTTCATAATTTATAATTATCAATAGTCAGTGATTCAATGATTTGTTTTTCACAAGAAGTATGGATATTCATGCTTTCTCTGAAATGGGAAATTCAATCAACATTTCCCCCTAAATCATGTGCTTGCAGATCCCTTGAGAGGTACAACCAAGTAGGCAGAATGAAATACAGATAAAGAGCCCTTCTGTCCTTCCTCCATACACAAAAGGAGTATTGAATGTTCATTCACTTTAATTTTTATATTGAATTGCATCATTAACTTAAACCAACTATTGACACATAAAACACTCATCAGATGATTTTTGTGTAAGTGGTTCAAATTTTTTTAAAAAGAGAAAGTTTGAAACATAGTATTGGGGAGTTTTATCTCAGTATTTTGATGCCCAGATGTGTTACTTCATAGTGAAATGGAAACTTTTTCATTGTCTTATGTGCAATCTTTTTTTTTCATCAAAATTGAGCATTAACCAAACATAAGTTTCAGTTTCAGTGTGTTTTATTTGATTTGTCCTCCTATAGGCCTATGGGGTTTTGTAAAAATTGCTTTTGCCTAACTGTGCCTTTCTTTGCATCAGTCACTGGTTTTGTCAGGGCTTTTGACATTGGTCATTACATCTGTAATACCCCGGTCATGAGAAAATGTATTTGACACATCACATATGTTAAATAAAATCTATTATATTGAATTAAGATAGTTTATTGTAACCTTTCAAAGTCTTCATCTTAGGAGAAATGTTACAGGTAGAAGGAAATTTCTCTGGATCACCCTTGAAGTAAGTTTAGACGTAAGTAGTTTATGGATGCCACTATGCATCTTCATTAACAACATGTGTGATGTGTGCAGGAGATGGTCCTTGGCCTCAGTTTCTCCATCAGTAAATTAAGAGAATTAGATGATAATTGTAGAGTGCTCTCTTTAGCTAAAATGTGCTGGCCTTCAGAACAAGAGGGTTGTGACAGATTGCTAGATCCAGATAGAAGCTAGATGGGTAATAAAGGAATAATATATTTCTGCAAAATTGCCTCCTTGACAAGGTAGAGCTATGGAGCAGACAGGTGTGACATATTGGAGGTCCTTTGAAAACAGATTCTGTTCAGCCTGCAATGCTGCTCTGAACCAAGAAATACTGTGATTGAGCCAGCAGCCTCCATTCCTACAGCCTTCTCCTCACAGCGACAGTGCAATTCAAGAGACGTGCAGAGCTGCAGCAGGCTTCAGGCATCAGTCATGCTGACGTCCTCTCCACATCCCACCTGCTAATTATTATGGACAGCCAGGTAAAAAGGTTTGGAGCAGGTAACTTGTAGGGAGATGCTTCAGAGCCAGTATGCTGGTTATTAAGCCACTGTAGTGGAATCAGTATTTGGAGGACTGGATTAGGAGCTCAATATCTAAGTTTTTATGCTGGGTCATAAATATATGGTTTCTGTTGTTCAGTTGCTAAGTTGTGTCCAACTCTTTGCGACCCCATGGACTGTAGCACTCTAGGCTTCCCTGTCCATGGGATTCTCCAGGCAAGAATAATGAAGTTGGTTGCCATTTCCTCCTCCAGGGGCTCTTCCCGATCCAGGGATCAAACCTGTGTCTCCTGTCTCCCGCATTGCAGGCAGAAAATGCACAGTGCAGAGATTCTCAGTTTGTCTCTCTTGATATGCCTGTTACTTGATGTAAAGATATAATACTATACATTTTATCATTAGTTTTGCACTTGTGATAAATAAAAGAATTTCCTTTCAAGCATTCTCTCATAGGAAAATAGTGTAACCAACATTTTTCCTCAGAACTAGGAAATAAAGCGTTGTGATGCAGAGAGGGCAGGGGGAGGGAGGGAAGGAAGGAAGGGTCACTGTTTGCTGCTTATCTCCCAACCCAGCAAGCTGAAGGCCAAGAATGTTCCCTGCAGATGATAGCGAGAGATGTCACAGATGAAGAAAGTATTGGCTATACAATAACACAAATGCATGGTCAAATTTTCAGCCAAGGCACCTTATTGGGTGTGTTTTCTTTCTGTCATAATTACTTTAAAAGACAGAGAAATGGTCAATATGTCATAGCAGGAAGAACTTACTTCCTCCTATGAGCCCACCAGAATTATAACCCCTTAAAGACAAACCATGCATGAGAATAACTTGAAGATTAGCTGAGAAGATTTTCCACAATTGAAGACGTAAAGAAGAAAGCTCAGCTCCAGAAGTCCTGCCCCAAGAGGAGCCCCCAGAATATCTGGCTTTGAAAACCAGTGGGGCTTGTGTTAAGGAGAGCTTCAGGGCTGCAGGCAACAGAGACTCTGATCCTAGAGGGTGTGCACAAAATCGTGCGTGCTCCAAGTCCCAGTGCAGAGGCGTTGATCTGAATAACCTCAGTCAGACTCACCTGCTGATCTTGGAGCGCCTCATGGAAAGGCAGGGGGCAATGGGGGCTCTCCCTGGAGATGGAGACTCAGGAAGCAGCCGTTACTGGGAGTGTGTTCTACTGCAAGACCACTGATGCTGCTGGGTGCCATTTTGGAGTCCCCTCCTAGAGCCTGTTAGTGCTGAGAAATCGGCCCCATCCACCAGGGGCCACTGCAGCCCAAGACACTCTGGGCCACACAGACAGTCACAGAGGGACTCACCCACACATTGTGTTAATTTTGGTAAGGTAGAATCATAAGCTTATATTGAACCAAATAAAATTATCACATAAATAAATTTATTAGAAGGGTCCCCATGTGTAACCTGAAGAGAAATCAAAACAATAACAACAAATTTAAGTAGTGTTTAAGGAAAGTCTGGTTAATGTGTCTCAATTCACAGTACCGTATACAAAGAGGATTCTTTACATGAAAGCTAAAGCAATACTCGAGGACAACAGGTTAAGATTCTGCAGTTAATTCACTCTGCTAATTAAGTTTATTTTTCTAAACATATAGCGATTTAATAAGACTGCAAATTCCATTGAATTCTTTGCCTTTGTAAGTATGACATCTCACTAAAAATCCCTGATTCAGAACCCTCAGGTGAAATAATACTTTTCTGAATCTACCAAAGATTGTCATAATTAAAAGGCAGAAAACACACAGTGCAGAGATTCTCAGTTTGTCTCTCTTGATATGCCTGTTACTTGATGTAAAGATATAATACTATACATTTTATCATTAGTTTTGCACTTGTGATAAAAGAATTTCCTTTCAAACATTCTCTCATAGGAAAATAGTGTAACCAACATTTTTCCTCAGAACTAGGAAATAAAGCGTTGTGATGCAGAGAGGGCAGGGGGAGGGAGGGAAGGAAGGAAGGGTCACTGATCCCACTGTTTGCTGCTTATCTCCCAACCCAGCAAGCTGAAGGTCAGGAATATTCACTGCAGATGATAGCGAGAGATGTCACAGATGAAGAAAGTATTGGCTATACAATAACACAAATGCATGATCAAATTTTCAGCCAAGGCACCTTGTTGGGTGTGTTTTCTTTCTGTCACAATTACTTTAAAAGACAGAGAAATGGTCAATATGTCATAGCAGGAGGAACTTACTTCCTTCTATGAGCCCACCAGAATTACAACCCCTTAAAGACCAACCATGCATGAGAATAACTTGAAGATTAGCTGAGAAGATTTTCCACAACTGAAGACGTAAAGAAGAAAGCTCAGGACAGAGAGAAGGGGTGGAGATGCAGGACAGCCAGGACCCACAGCTCCAGAAGTCCTGCCCCAAGAGGAGCCCCCAGAATATCTGGCTTTGAAAACCAGTGGGGCTTGTGTTAAGGAGAGATTCAGGGCTGCAGGCAACAGAGACTCTGATCCTAGAGGGTGTGCACAAAATCGTGCGTGCTCCAAGTCCCAGTGCAGAGGCGTTGATCTGAATAACCTCAGTCAGACTCACCTGCTGATCTTGGAGCGCCTCATGGAAAGGCAGGAGGCAATGGGGGCTCTCCCTGGGGATGGAGACTTGGGAAGCAGCCGTTACTGGGAGTGTGTTCTACTGCAAGACCACTGACGCTGCTGGGTGCCATTTTGGAGTCCCCTCCTAGAGCTTGTTAGTGCTGAGGAATCGGCCCCATCCACCAGGGGCCACTGCAGCCCAAGACACTCTGGGCCACACAGACAGTCACAGAGGGACTCACCCACCCACCACGGGCTCAAAGCCACCACATAAGGCAGCCAGTGGAGGAGAGGCCAGCCCCACCTACCAGTTCACGCACAGTGGTCAGCCCCACCCCAACAGAAGGACACGTGCAGCCCACCTAAGGGGCCCTCCTAGAGCGTGTGGTTCTGGTGACCATAGCAGAACATGCAGCTGTGCCCCACAGGGCCTCTCTTATGTAAGTCTACTTCCCTAACATTGCAAAATGCCATCGATATACCAAACACATAGAAATAGAAAATTGGGAATTGAAAGAGACATGTGTACCCCAATGTTCATTGCAGCACTGTTTATAATAGCCAGGACATGGAAGCAACCTAGATGTCCATCAGCAGACAAATGGATAAGAAAGTGGTGGTACATATACACAATGGAGTATTACTCAGCCATTAAAAAGAATACATTTGAATCAGTTCTAATGAGGTGGATGAAACTGGAGCCTATTATACAGAGTGAAGTAAGCCAGAAAGAAAAACACCAATACAGTATACTNAGACAAATGGATAAGAAAGTGGTGGTACATATACACAATGGAGTATTACTCAGCCATTAAAAAGAATACATTTGAATCAGTTCTAATGAGGTGGATGAAACTGGAGCCTATTATACAGTGTGAAGTAAGCCAGAAAGAAAAAACACCAATACAGTATATTAGCACATATATATGGGATTTAAAAAGATGGTAATGATGACCCTATATGTGAGACAGCAAAAGAGACACAGATATAGAGAACAGACTTTTGGACTCTGTGGGGGAAGGCTAGAATGGGATGATTTGAGAGAATAGCATTGAAACATGTATAGTATCATATGTGAAATAGATCATCAGTCCAAGTTTGATGCATGAAACAAGGCACTCAAAGCCAGTGTACTGGGACAACCCAGAGGGATGGGATGGGGAGGGAGGTGGGAGGGGGGTTCAGAATGCGGGACACATGTACACCCATGGCTGATTCATGTCAATGTATGGCAAAAACCATTATTGTAAAGTGATTAGCCTCCAATTAAAATAAATTAATTAATTTAAAAAAAGAAAGAGAGAACTGGGCAAAGTGAGAAGACAGAGAAATAATTGTTCCAATAAAGAAGCAAATGATCTCGAAAAAGAACTAAACAAAGTAGAGATAATCCACCTGAGGAAGAGTTCAAGGTAATGATCATAAAGATGTTCAACAAACTTGGGAGAAGAACGGATGAACACAGTGAGAATCTCAAAAAAGTATTAGAAAATATAACAAAGAATGAAACAGTGAAAATAATATAATTATAAATGATCTCGAAAAAGAACTAAACAAAGTAGAGATAATCCACCTGAGGAAGAGTTCAAGGTAATGATCATAAAGATGTTCAACAAACTTGGGAGAAGAACGGATGAACACAGTGAGAATCTCAAAAAAGTATTAGAAAATATAACAAAGAATGAAACAGTGAAAATAATATAATTATTTAAATTTTAAAAGTCACAAGAAGGAATAAATAGCATATTAGATGACACAGAGGAATAAATCAACAGTCTGGAAAATAGACTAGAGCTGATTACCCAAGATGAAAAGAAAAAGGAAAAGATTTTCTTTTTCAAACATGAGGGTTTTGGAAACCTCTAGAACAACATCAAGAGTACTGGCAATGCATTACATGGGTCCAGAAAGAGAACAGAGAGGGAAGGCAAAGAATTTATTTGAAGAAATAACAGCTGAAAACTTCCTCTAACCCGTAGAAGGAAAAAGACACCTAGCTCCAGGAAGCACAGAAAGTCTCAAGCAAGATGAGCCCAAAGAGGAACACACCAAAAACACATATAATTTAAATGGTCAAATTAAAGACAAAGACAGAATCTTAAAAGCAGCAAGAGGAAAGCAACTAGTTATGTATGAGGGGAACTCCTACAAGACCATAAGCAGGAAATTTTCAGACCAAAGGGGAGTGGAATGNCATATAATTTAAATGGTCAAATTAAAGACAAAGACAGAATCTTAAAAGCAGCAAGAGGAAAGCAACTAGTTATGTATGAGGGGAACTCCTACAAGACCATAAGCAGGAAATTTTCAGACCAAAGGGGAGTGGAATGATATACCCAAAGTGATGAAAGGGAAAAAGAAAAACAAAAACAAACATCCCACAAGATTATCATTCAGAGTGTAAGGAGGCATGGGGATGAGTGGAGGGAGTTAAGAGATACAACCTTTCAGTTATAAAATAAATAAGTCACACGATGTAGTATTCAGCACAAGGAACATGGTCACTATTATTGTAATACCTTTATATGGGGACAGATGGTTCAGTTCAGTTCAGTTCAGTCGCTCAGTCATGTCCGACTCTTTGCGACCCCATGAATCACAGCATGCCAGGCCTCCCTGTTCATCACCATCTTGACCTGGGGAGTTCCTCTTTTGGTATCCTATCATTTTGCCTTTTCATACTGTTCATGGGGTTCTCAAGGCAAGAATACTGAAGTGGCTTGCCATTCCCTTCTCCAGTGGACCATGTTCTGTCAGCCCTCTCTACCATGACCAGCCCGTCTTGGGTTGCCCTGCAGGCATGGCTTGGTTTCATTGAGTTACTAGACTTATTTATCATGGTGATCACAAATGCCGTGACACATAGTATACCTGAGACTAACAAATATTATACATAAACTATATTTCAATAAAAGATAAAACATAGAGATAGATACTCATATGCTATCCCTGAATTTTAACATCAATTTTTTTTAAGAAATATACATAACATAAGAACCTAACAGATCTGAATTGTCTATTTTCTCACAGGTCTATCTTCATCTTGAGTTGAATAACTGTTGCCCACTTTAGAATGACATATGACCTTCCATTTCTTAGAAAATCCACATGGAGAAAAACAACCATTTGTATTGCTTCTTTGGCCCTTATACAAATTCTGAATCCTCTCACAGGCACCATGCCTTCTCAGGTAATGAAAACCTAACCTAATGCATACACTGAGAATAACTTTAGTGATTCCTCCCTTAAACCAGGGCTTCCCTGATAGCTCAGTTGGTAAAGGGTCCGCCTACAATGCAGGAGTCCCTGGTTTGATTCCTGGGTCAGGTAGATCCGCTGGAGGAGGGATAGGCTACCCACTTCAGTATTCTTGGGTTTCCCTTTGTGGCTCAGCTGGTAAATAATCTGCACACAATGCGGGAGACCTGGGTTCAATCCCTGGGTGGGAAGATCCTCTGGAGAAGGGAAAGGCTACCCACTCCAGTATTCTGGCCTGGAGAATTACATATATAGTCCATGGGGTCAGCAAGAGTTGGACACAACAGAGTGACTTTCACTTTCACTTTCCTTAAACCTGCAAGATGAATTGGTGCAATAGTGTATGATTTGAGTTTCTCCATTATTGAGTTTTTCTTTTTTTTTTTAAATAGTGGAAAATCTCCTTCATTCCCATGTTTGCTTATAGACATCATGCCCAACTGCCTTTTCCGTTCCTCTTTTCTACTCAGAAACTTGAACATTTCTTCTGCATTTCTCAGGACTGATTGGTTGTCACTATTTTGGTTTTAGTTTCTGATGAGGCAGAGCTTATGATAAAGACTTCTGTCCAGGTAATTTATCTGGGAGATGACCCCAGGGAGTAAGAGTCCACTGACTCTTACTCATGGGACAATCATCAAGACAAGGTGAAAACGATGATGCAAGGATATGCTGCACAGATGGTCAGAATATGCTACACAGATGGTCAGAGAGGGGCTCGTTCTGAGCAGTATCTTCTGAGATACTCAAAGGAGACGTTTCCTCAAGTTGTCTGCCCAGGAAAGGACAGGGACAAGGATCCATAGGCTTCTATGAGCCACTGGTGAGGGTTGCTTGTGAGGCTATTAATGTTTCTGTAATTTTCATACGTATGTGTGGGTGCCAAGTGTATCAGCAGAGAAGACCCAGGGGCTAAACAAAGAATGTGAGCATGGGCTCCAGGGTTATCAGTACCAGCCACGTGGTTCAAAGCCTTACCTTTGCTGCAGCCGTGGCAGGAGTGACTGGGAGGCCAAAACGAGGCTGCAAGGTGGTGATAAGACATGTTTAGTAGAGTCCAGCCTCACTCATGTGTACCCAACTTTAAGTCTAGAGTATAACGGAGCTTTCAGGTGAGGCCAGCAGCGAATCTGTAAAACCGACTTATTACAGCGAGGCAATGAAATAAGCTGCAGTCTCCCCTGATACAGGCTGCAATTAAACTTACGCATGAGCTCAGTCACTCAGTCATGTCCGACTCTCTGCTACCTTATAGACTGTAGCCCGCCAGGCTCCTCTGTCCATGGGATTTCCCAGGCAAGAATACTGGAGTGGGTTGCCATTTCCTCCTCCAGAGAATCTATCCAACTCGAACCTGAATCTCTGGCATCTCATGCCTTGGTGGGTGCATTCTTTACCACTGAGACACCTGAGAAGCCCTATAATTAAACTTACTATCTCCCTATTGCAAACCACTTTCCATTTCCCTTTCCTTGGGCCAGAACTCCAGCTTCTTTTGGCTGTCTGCTGGTGGGTGACCGGATGCATCTAACCCTGGGCTGCCATGCTCTTGCTGGTCATAGAGCAACTCTGCTGAGTCACCGTTGTCCACAGAGCACATCTCCTGGCTGCAGACACGCCCTTGGGTCACCGATGAGGGGCAGCACCCTCCCTCCTCACAGTGATCATTTTCAATGATCTGTCTGGGTACAATGCTTTCTTGATCACTTGTTTCACAGGTATGAGATGCCCAAACTGACCTGACACTATTGGGTGGCGACAAAATTGGGCCAGAACTCCAGCTTCTTTTGGCTGTCTGCTGGTGGGTGACCGGATGCGTCTAAACCTGGGCTGCCATGCTCCTGCCGGCCACAGAGCAACTCTGCTGAGTCACCGCTGTCCACAGAGCACACCTCCTGGCTGCAGACATGCCCTTGGGTCACCGATGAGGAGCAGCACCCTCCCTCCTCACAGTGATCATTTTCAATGATCTGTTTGGGTACAATGCTTTCTTGATCACTTGTTTCACAGGTATGAGATGCCCAAACTGACCTGACACTATTGGGTGGCGACAAATTGAGGGGAATGTTTGTTTTTTCCCTGGAGAAACTTCGCCCCTAGGAACAACAACTCTATAACAGAGTCTAAGGTTGTGGGGGAGACTACCACATACCAGCTGATTGCTGCAAGTATGCAAAGGAAGATTTTCACTATTCCGGCCCTTTTGGGACCCCATCCATCTATTCCATCTGTTAGGCACACAGCACGCTCTGTATCAGCTATTGGTTTACTGAATATACTCCATCCTGTGGGACACATACCACCTCTGGAGGGGTCATTCCCAGGCTAATGTTCTCTGAAGCCTTTCAAAAATCATTCTGCAAAAAAAAAAAAAAAAAAAAACCACCATTATTAAACAGAAGTTTTACTTAATCATGTTTTCTCCTCTAACTGCAGAAGAATTTTTCATATGAAAATAATCTTTAAATGGTACCTGACAGACCCTGTGATATTACAGAGTGCACAGAGATGATGCCTGCCTTATCCAAGTCTGTCATTTTCTTTTTTACCGGGCTTCTGAAGCAGTTCACCCAGAGTGAACAACCTCAAAGCCTAGGGATTATAATTGCCTGGTGGAAATCAAAGGATGAAGCTACCACGGAAGTGAATTCTCCCTCCTGCCTGAAGCACATCTTAATTCTGCAGCCAATGAGGGGCTTGGTAACTCTGATGTTAATATGTGCAAGTGAGGTTACCACTAGACCTCCTGTTTGAACAATAGGATCCCTACTGTAATCCATGGAGGAGGATTTGCAGCATCCCCCCTGAGAATCTTGCGCCTTAGAAGAAAACTTACGACAAACCTGGCAGTGTATTAAAAAGCAGAGACATCATTTTGCCAACAAAGGTTCATCTAGTCAGAGCTATGGTTTTTCCAGTAGTTACATATGAATGTGAGAGCTGGACCATAAAGAAGACTGGGCCGAAGAATTGATGCTTTCAAACTGTGGGATTGGAGAAGACTCTTGAGAGTCCCTTGGACAGAAAGGAGATCGAATCAGTCAATCCTGAAAGAAATCAACACTAAATGTTCATTAGAAGGACTGGTGCTGAAGCTCCACTACTTTGGTCACATGAGATGAAGAGCCAACTCATTGGAAAAGAACCTGATGCTTTTGAAAGATCGAAGATAGGATAAGGGGGTTGCGACAGAGGATGAGATGGTTGAATAGCATCATTAGCTCCATGGACATGAGTTTGAGCAAACTGCTGCAGTCCATGGGGTCGCAAAGAGATGGACATGACTGAGCAACTGAACAGCAACCCCAATGGGGACCTGCTTTCCAGTCTACTCTTTGTAAGCAGAACTCGAGTCAGTTTACTCATCGGTGTAGCTTATTTGAGGATAGATCTCAAGAAGAGGAGTGAGGTCCTCTGTCCAACAGGGAGGGACGGGGTTATCTGTCTGCTCCTGACTCCCTTGATTCAGGGGCTGCCCCAGGCTGTCCTAACTCCCCCTGCACTCGGACTGTCTGTTCACGTCTAGCTGAGTAGGACTCTGCCTCGTTTCCAACTCTGGTGTCAGAGACATATGGGGCAGAGACCTGGAAAAACAGCTTGTGGGCTTGAAGACGCTTTCTGTGAGGGGTGCACCAAATGCGGCAGGAAGCTGTATGTCACGGCCATGAGCAGCCAGAGCCCGAGAGAAGGCCAAAGCAGTGGAGCAGGTTCAAAACAGGAAGCAGATGCCTCTTCTTCATCAGAAGGTGAGATATTCTTCTCTCTGAATTGTCACAGTACTCTGCACTCACTCTGATAAGCAGCTGATTTCTGGTGGCTGGACCCTGAACTCTTGAGGTCAGACACTGAACCTTAATTTTGCATTCTTTATTTTTTTAATCTTTGCACATATTGAACATAGCATTCATACTTTCTGAATGATTAAAGATTTTAAACCTTCACATGTGAATGCCTCTTTATAGTAGTTTACTATTTTTTGAAATTTTTCTCTCGCATCGTGTTTTACTAAGTTCGTCTTCCAATGGATCACATTTTATTAATACTGTTTTATAGATGTAGAAACTATTTGAAATATCTCCAAGATCATTAAACAGGGTTGATTCAATCCCTCCAAGTTTATCTAAGTAAATAAATGAATGTTTCCTGGAAATAGCAAATGTGACTTCCAGTCAAGCAAATTAAGTAAAAAACATTTGATAGTGGGTCGGTTTTTGCAGAGCAAGCTTGGGGAAGAGCTTGAAATTTTAATGCAAAGTTTTTCAGAGAAGAGAGTGTTTAGGAATGGAATCCAGGGCACTAAAAGTAAGCTTTTCCTTTTTCAATGACTTTCACAACCCGTATCAGATGTTCAAATGCCATTTCTCCAGGCTCAGAGAACAATGACAACAATACATTCTCTGCTTGACCCCAAATTCCAGTTGCCATAACAACTTGAGACAGTTCTATAAATGAAGATGTGTTTATTGTACAATTTTGCATTGAGAGAAAAAAAAAAGAGATATACCCTAATATATTTTTTTCCCTCAGTGTGTCATCTATAATGTTGAATTCTTCAATGATGTATTTAATTAGCCTACATGTAAATACACTTGCTTGGAAGTATATTGGCGCTAATCACACTTCAATTTGAAATGGCTTTCTGGTTTTCTAATGATTTAAAAAGGCCTTGTATAGCTATACCTGGTAAGTGTAGTGGAGCTATTTCTGCCGGGAATGAGCGGGCAGATAACCTCAATTCACTCATCATTGTCACAGCAGAGACCTAACCAAGGGAATAACCATACAAAGGCAGCAGAGAACCAAGAAGAGAAAGCTGTAGAATCCCGCAGGGACCAGGACCAACAGGAAAAGACCTGCCCCTGACCACAGCAGAACAAAGACCAAAGAGGATGTCTTTTTTTTTTTTTTTTTTCCCCTTTTATAGAAGCAAGAAAGACTAAGTGAGGTTATCATAGATACTGTTCTTTTGAGTGACCAGACCATCTATAAACGTCCTTTATAGTATATTCAAAATAGTCATTATGGAAATTAACCTAGGTAAGCCAATGTTATAAGCAGGCTATAAAAGCGTTAGTTTCCTCTATCCAGATGAGGCTCTGCTACTGTGCGCGGTTGCCGTCATCGGTTTTCACAGCTGTGTTGTACTCCACAGTTAACAAAGCAACAGTGCACATATTACCTCCCTTGATTTTCACAACAGCCCCAGTTTACAACCAAGCAAACTGCAGAGGAAATGTGGATACTGAGCCAAGAAAATGACCTTGATCCCTTTCTCTGCCGTATTTTAATTGTATGACCTCAGACCTGTACTTTTCTGGGTCTCAGCTGCTTAACAGGTAAAGTCAAATGATGAAATATGGCTCGAAAGTTTATTGTGAAGATGAATGTATTTCATGTGCTGGAATGTGTTATAGATGTTAAGACTTTATCTTTCATTTAGAATTTTATAGGCTTGTTTTTTGTTTTGTTTTTACAGGCTTCCTTGATTAGGAGGGGAATTCTCCTGACCAATTGTCACATTGGATTCAAATGAGTGATGCCAAGTTGTTCCAATCTTTTGGGACCCAATGGACTGTATCCCATCAGGTTCCTCTGTCCATGGGATTTCTCAGGCAAGAATATTGGAGTGGGTAGGCATTTCCTCCTTGAGGGGATTTTCTTGACTCAGTGATCAAATATACATCTCCTGCTTGGGAGGCAGATTCTTTACCACTGAGGCACCTAGGAAGCCTGAATTTAAATTAGGGCATATGCCTTTTTTAAAAAAAGCAGCTTATAATGTCTGTGGCATAAAAAAAAAAAATGATTATATACAAGTACTCTTGGGAACAATGCATAATCAGATGTATGGTTGTATGGAATAGATGAGTATGGGGCATTTCAGAGAAATTCTAGTTTCTAAAGTGGCACAAAGACTTCTGTGGAATTTAAGAAATTCAAGCATGGTCTCAAGGAACAGATCCAACCTCAAGAAATATGACACACTCGTTTGATGAAAATGACTAATAACAAATAAAAGTGTTAAAAATAGAAATGGCTGTAAACAGACACAGTAGTTAAACACACACACACACACAGTTGATTCAAATGAAAGAGTCCAAGATGCCAGGAATTAAATAAGATACAAAAGACCTTCATAAACAGTGATGACACTGCAGCAATCCAGGGGAATTTTGAACAAAGATATGTGCCTCAGGGATGGGGCTGTGGGATTTTAATGCTTATAGGAGGAAAGGAGTCCAGGCTTTCAGATAAAATAGTGTCAATGAGGAGGCAGTCATAGCATCAGTTCTGCACCACAAATAGGTAGTACTTTAAATATACTTTGACTAAACCAAGTAAAATGTGATAATAACACGTCCAGAAACACAAACTGATCTAATAAATCTGAAAGCCTTTAGAGATTTGAAAAACAAAGGATGACCTTGTTTTCAAAGACCCCATTCACAAAGGAGGGTTCAAAGAACCATCACACCTAAAATAGCCTCTACTGACAAATAGTAGATAATAATAACTGCAAGCAATTTTGAGACACAGTGTCTCTAAAATGCTAAAGAAAAAAAATGCAGAAATTCAATTAACAGGATAATTGGTGGTGGTAGTGGTTTAGTTGTTAAGTCCTGTTCAACTCTTGCAGCCCCATGGACTGTAATCTGCCAGACTCCTCTGCCCTTGGGATTTTCCAGGCAAGAATACTGGAGAGAGTTGCCATTTCCTTCTCCAGGGGATCTTCCCAAACTAGGGATCGAACCCACATCTCCTGCAATGCAGGAGGATTCTTCACTGCTGGGCCACCAGGAAAGCCCCAAACAGGATAATTCAGGTGAGTTCAGTCACTCAGTCATGTCCAACTCTTTGCAACCTCATCACCTTTGCCTCCCTGTCCATCACCAACTCCTCGAGCTTACTTAAACTCATCTCCATTGAGTCGGTGATGACATCCAGCCTTCTCATCCTCCCTTGTCCCCTTCTCCTCCTGCCTTCAATCTTTCCCAGCATCAGAGTCTTTTCAAATGAGTCAGTTCTTCACATCAGGTGGCAAAAGGATTGGAGTTTCAGCTTGAACATCATTCCTTCCAATGAATAGTCAGGACTGATTTCCTTTAAGATGGGCTGGTTGGATCTCCTAGCTGTCCAAGGGACTCAAGAGTTTTCTCCAACACCACAGTTCAAAAGCATCAATTCTTCAGCACTCAGCTTTATTTATAGTCCAACTCTCACATCCATATATGACTACTGGAAAAACCATAGCCTTGAATAGATGGACCTTTGTTGGCAAAGTAATGTCTCTGCTTTTTAATATGCTGTCTAGGCTGGTCATAACTTTTCTTCCAAGGAGTAAGCATCTTTTAATTTCATGGCTGTAGTCCCCATCTGCACTGATTTTGGAGCCCCCCAAAGATAAAGTCTGTTACTGTTTCCACTGTTTCCCGAACTATTTGCCATGAAGTGAAGAGACCGGCTGCCATGATGTTAGTTTTCTGAATTGTGAGCTTTAAGCCAACTTTTTCACTCTCCTCTTTCACTTTCATCAAGAGGCTGTTTTAGTTCTTCTTCACTTTCTGTCATAATGGTAGTGTCATCTGCATATCTGAGGCTATTGATATTTCTCCCAGAAATCTTGATTCCAACTTGTGATTCATCCAGCCAGCGTTTCTCATTATATACTCTGCATATAAGTTTAAAAAGCAGGGTGACATTATATAGCCTTGACGTACTCTTTTCCCTATTTGGAACCAATCTGTTGCTCCGTGTCCAGTTCTAACTGTTGCTTCCTGACTTGCATACAGAGTTCTCAAGAGGCAGGTCAGGTGGTCTGGTATTCCCATGTCTTGAAGAATTTTGCACAGTTTATTGCTAAGCTTCCCCAGTGGCTCAGATGGTAAAGCATCTGCCTACAATGCAGGCGACCTGGGTTCAATCCCTGGGTCAGGAAGATCTCCTGGAGAAGGAAATGGCAACCCACTCCAGTATTCTTGCCTGGAAAATCCCATGGATGGAGGAACCTGGTAGGCTACAGTCCATGGGGTCACAAAGAGTTGGACACAACTGAGCGACTTCACACACACTGTGATCCACACAGTCAAAGGATTGCTTTTTTGCATTTCTTTTTCTTTGGGATGATCTTGATCCCTGTCTCCTGTACAATGTCACGAACTTCCGTTCATAGTTCATCAGGCACTCTGTCTATCAGATCTAGTCCCTTAAATCTATTTCTCACCTATATTGTATAATTGTAAGGGATTTGACTTAGGTCATACATGAATGGTCTAGTGGTTTTCCCTACTTTCTTCAATTTAAGTCTGAATTTGCCAATAAGGAGTCTTCTTGCCTTGAGAACCCCACGAACAGTATGAAAAGGCAAAATGATAGGACACTGAAAGATGAACTCCCCAGGTCAGTAGGTGCCCAATATGCTACTGGAGATCAGTGGAGAAATAACTTCAGAAATAATGAAGATATGGAGCCAAAGCAAAGAAAACACCCAGTCATGGATGTGACTGGTAGTGGAGGCAAGGTCCAATGCTGTAAAGAGCAATTTTGCAAAGGAACCTGGAATGTTAGGTCCATGAATCAAGGCAAATTGAAAGTGGTCAAACAGGAAATGGCAAGAGTGAACATTGACATTTTAGGAATCAGCAAACTAAAATGGACTGGAATGAGTGAATTTAGCTCAGATGACCACTGTATCTATTACTGTGGTCAAGAATCCCTTAGAAGAAATGGAGTAGCCATCATAGTCAACAAAAGAGTCCAAAATGCAGTACTTGGAAGCAATCTCAAAAACAACAGAATGATCTGTGTTCATTTCCAAGGAAAACCATTCAATATCATAGTAATCCAAGTCTATGCCCCTACCAGTAATGTTGAAGAAACTGAAGTTGAATGGTTCTATTAATATCTACAAGACATTTTAGAACTAACACCCAAGAAAGATGTCCTTTTCATTATAGGGGAATGGATGCAAAAGCAGGAAGTCAGGAAACACTGGCAAATTTGAAGCAGGTCAAAGGCTAATAGAGTTTAGCTAAGAGAACGCACTTGTCATAGCAAACACCCTCTTCCAACAACACCAGGGAAGACCCTACACATGGACATCAGCAGCTGGTCAACACCGTAATCAGATTGATTCTATTCTTTACACCAAAGGCGGAGAAGCTCTATACATCAGCAAAAACAAGACTGGGAACTGAGTAGCTCAGATCATGAACTCCTTATTGCCAAACAGGATAATTATTACCTCGGAATTTGAAATCATAAAAATAAATATGAGTTAATAAATTTACATGCTTGAAATGATTAGAAAGGCATATGGAACAGGCAAGACTGGAACCCAACAGAAAATATTTTTTAAAAAGTAAATAAACTTTTCCAGAGAGGAGTTAAAAATCAGGTTAAATATGAAAGAGTGAGTGTCAGAGTGGCATCAGCCTTCTCAACAGCAATACTGTATCTTGCACACTTTTAAGATACTCTTAGACACATCCACATCCAGTCATCCTGGAATAAAATTTAGAAATAGTTTTAAATTTGGAATGGATCATAAAACAGATCAACTAAAACGGATCACACTCTGTATTCTCCAAAAAATCAAAATAAACACTCTATTCTAATAATATGCTATATATTCTAAGTGGATTACCAAGTATGTTTTAGAAAGAATTCTTCTACATAAAAACCCAACTGTTAACTAAGAAGTTCACAAAATACATGCAAGTTTGCCTTCCTGTAAGGGCAGCAGGCATGTGTTCTCTGAGTCTGTTACTTCGGCAGCTGTAAATCAGTTTCATTTATTCAAGACCCTCTACTTACTATTCACCTTGGATTAGACAAGTTCTTACTTGGGTCTGCATATCAGAACAACTTGGGAAGATTTAAGAATATATATACATGCTGGAACACACCCCCCAAAAGCCAAAGTTTACTGGAGATTTACTAAAGTCAAGTATGTTCTTATTTTAAAAGCTCCACCAACTGATTCTGAATCATTTAAGCTATTGAGTGGAAAGGGTAGCTGGAGGATGATTTTTTAATAGTCAGCTATGTTATCATTTAGGCTTTTAATTACCCTATGAATTTGACAATATATATGCTTTTAGCTGAGAAAAACTTGTCACATTCACTTAATAAATGAGGACCCTGGGACCCAAGTCCAAGTAAACATGTCTTTTTACTTCATTATAGCCAGTTTGTGGGTTGTATATGTGGGATATAAATTAACAGAAACCTCAGAGATATATATTATGGAGATAGATAGATGATGACAAATTAATGCTTTCAAATTGTGGTGCTGAAGAAGACTCTTAGAGTCCCTTGGACAGCAAAGAGATCAGATCAGTCAATCCTAAAGGAAATTATCCCTGAATATTCATTGGAAGGACTGATGCTGAAGCTGAAGCTCCAATACTTTGGCCACTGATGTGAAGAATCTACTCGCTTGAAAAGACGTTGATGCTGGGAAAAGTGAAGGCAAAAGGAAAAGGGGGCAGTGGAGGATGGGATGGCTGGATAGCATTACTGATTCAATGGACATAAATTTGAACAAACTCTGGGAAATAATGAAGGATGGAGGAGCCTGGGGTACTGCAGTCCATGTGGTTTCAAAGAGTTGGAGACTATTTAGCAACTGAAGAACAACAATGGCAAGACCGATAGACAGATAGATAGGTAGACAGATAAATTGTCCAAGAGAATTCGGTTCTATATGAAACTGAAAACTTACTTGGACCACATACTACATTAGACAAAGTGAATGCAAGCACAAAAACATCCTTTTCATCACCAAAATCTTCACAGAAAAAATAAGGTCAGGAACATTAATCAATAATTGTAACATGGTATAATAGACCATACATATAATACAGCACAATTTGATAGCATAATAATTTGAAGATGAAATTACAAGGTGATATAGAAGAACAGAACAACAATATCTATCATTGAGTATTTCTATGACCTTAACCTCAGGGTGGCAGTCCCCTTTGCATCAGGTAGAAAAAATGATACAGGCTTTTCCTCTTTATTTTCCCTTTTTATTACAGAGCCACCCATTTCCTGGGAGTGAACTTGTACATCTCAAGATGCTGAAGAGATTGCTCACTGGGTAATTATTAGAATGTCAGTAATTGTACCCCATAGACACAAACAAAATATGAAATATCTAAGTCACCTAAGCTCAGTCTCTCATGCCTTTTTTTTGGACAATTGAATGTTTACACAGCACTTCCTCACTCTCAACTCCCATCCCACCCCACCCCCTGCCACACCAAGCGGAAGTGCCATTTACTGAAAGGCATGAACTTTCAATAAGTAAAGCAGCTCGGGCTTTCATTCTGGACTCGACTACTTATGTTAGAGGTGACCTAGGGTAAGGGCTTCCCAGGTGGCTCAGTGGTAAAGAATCTGCCTGCCAATGCAGGAGATGCAGGAGCCCCGGATTCGATCCCTGGGTAAGGAAGATCCTCTGGAGGAGAAAATGGCAACCCACTCCAGTTGTCTTGCCTGGGAAATCCCATGGACAGAGGAGCCTGTTGGGCTATACTCCACGGGGTCTCAAAGAGTGAGACATGATTGAGAGACAGCACACACACACACACCTTGGATAAAGTATTTAACCTTTGGGAGCCTCTGTTTCCTTGTTCACAAAGTGGGAAGAATGGTGCCTCATGAGGGTGTTCTGATCACCAAACCCACCTTCTGTATGTTGAGAGGAGGAGTTTCTCCACACCTCCCACAAGCAATGCTCCAACACCATCTGGGTATCTGACAACTCCATTCCATTTACCTCAATTCTTCACTGTCTACCCAGACATGACATCATATCCAAAGATTGAGGGCCCAGTCCTACAAGACCACCTCCTGACCCCTACTCCACAACTTCAGATGCCAGCAGCAAGCCCAGATTGTTAACTGTGTTTCTGATCAACGAGCTACAGATTTCAGAGATTCCCAGGACCCCTTCCTTGGGTTTGATTCATTTACCAAAGTGACTCACAGAAGCATTTTACTTAGCAGGTCATTGGTGTATTATAAAAGAATATAACTCGGGAACAGCCAGATGGAAGAGATGCTTGGCAAGGCATGGGGCAGGGGAGAGCTCACACGCCCTCTCCAGAAGGATTCTCCCAGCACCTCCATATGTTCGCCAACCTGGAAAGCCTTTTAGGTTTCCATGGAGGCTTCATTACATAGTCAAGATTGATTAAATTATTGTCTACTGGAAATTGAAATCAACTTCCAGGCCCACTTCTCTTGGAAGAAGGGAGAAAGGGATTGAAAGTTCCAACCCTCTATTCTCAGGATGGGTTCTCCCGGCAACCAACCTCCAGCTCCCATTCTGAGGTTACCAAGGGGCTTTCCAAAAAGTCATTTCAGTGGCATGGCAAAAGACATATTCATTGCTCTTATTGCAGGGAATGCCAGGGATCTTAAGAGCTGTGAGCCAGTATTGTAAAAGAATTATCCTCCAATTAATATAAATTAATTAATTTTTTTAAAAAAGAGCCAGGAACTGTAGACAAAGACCAAATATCTATTTCTCATACAAAATAGTGTAGTGCCTGATTTACTGGGTCCTTATGAGTGAAATAGCATATCACAAAATTTCAAGCCAAGTGTCTCGCCAACACATATTTGGTAGGGATTTGGTATTTTCTCTCTTATTTCCTTTTAATCAAAGTGAGCATCATAGTTCTGGTCAGTCACTGGAGGAAGCATGCACTCAGAATCATCAGCAATTAGATAAAGCAGGCCGCTTGATTGGTGGCTGTGGAAGACCTCGAGGAGTGTGAGGGCGACCCAAAGGATCTTGCCTCTAGACAAAGGGTCCAGTGGGTGGGCCAAGCCAAAGACTACTGTAGCTACCATTTACACTATATTTTCTACCACTTGTTATTTTTCCTCTTGGATTTGGCCTGGGAAACAAAAGGTTGAATTAAAGAGCTGGCAAAAAAAAAAAAAGAGTTTAAGAGTTTTAAGTTTGACACATTACATTACAGGAAGAAAATCTTTTCACATCTATCAAATTGTCTCATTGGGTTAATTTTAGCTTCCTAGGGTGAGTTAGCTGGCACAAGAAATATAGCACTGGCTGCACTGGTTTCTTCTTTCTTCACTGGTTCAGTTCAGTTCAGTTCAGTCGCTCAGTCGTGTCCGACTCTTTGCGACCCCATGAATCGCAGCATGCCAGGCCTCCCTGTTCATCACCATCTCTCGGAGTTCACTCAGACTCACATCCATTGAGTCAGTGATGCCATCCAGCCATCTCATCCTCGGTCGTCCCCTTCTCCTCCTGCCCCCAATCCCTCCCAGCATCAGAGTCTTTTCCAATGAGTCAACTCTTCGCATGAGGTGGCCAAAGTACTGGAGTTTCAGCTTT
>SJYT01022713.1:31612-57925 GCA_006410635.1 Cephalophus harveyi
TTTGTTGACCATGATGGCTACTCCATTTCTTCTGAGGGATTCCTGCCCGCAGTAGTAGATATAATGGTCATCTGAGTTAAATTCACCCATTCCAGTCCATTTTAGTTCGCTGATTCCTAGAATGTCGACGTTCACCCTTGTCATCTCTTGTTTGACCACTTCCAATTTGCCTTGATTCATGGACCTGACATTCCAGGTTCCTATGCAGTATTGCTCTTTACAGCGTCGGATCTTGCTTCTATCACCAGTCACATGCATAACTGGGTATTGTTTTCGCTTTGGCTCCATCCCTTCATTCTTTCTGGACATATTGCTCCATTGATCTCCAGTAGCATATTGGGCACCTAATGACCTGGGGAGTTCCTCTTTTGATATCCTATCATTTTGCCTGTTCATACTGTTCATGGGGTTCTCAAGGCAAGAATACTGAAGTGGCTTGTACTTCTCATGAAATAGCAGAGAGGCCACCTGTCCGATTGCTCAGCTCAGTGGCCCTGGACTTCAAAAAAAAGAAAAAGAATATGCAAAAAAGTAAGCTGGCCTTGCAGAACTTATTAAAACCATGACCACCAATTGTCCAGGCTTCTTAGCCAACCGTTTTGTTTAAAAAAGTCAAAACAAAAACTCCTCTCAACGTAAGATGGATCTCTATTTGTGTGTTTGAAATTTAATTAGCTTAAGGAATTTTTTCCAGAACACTTCAAACCCCACCCAAGATGCCAACATGCTTTTTAAATTTTTTAACAGAATATAGTCCATTAGAACAAAGCTCAGAGAAACCAGGAATCATGTTTGGTTTTGTTTCCTTGTTACTTGTAGCTTCAATACTTAGAACAATAATATGTTGTAAATGCCCACAAATGTTTCAGTTCAGTTCAGTTGCTCAGTCAGGTCTGACTCTTTACGACCCCATGAACCGCAGCATGCCAGGCCTCCCTGTCCATCACCAACTGCCGGAGTCCACCCAAACCCATGTCCATTGAGTTGGTAATGCCATCCAACCATCTCATCCTCTCTTGTCCCTTCTCCTCCTGCCCTCAATCTTTCCCAGCATCAGGGTCTTTTCCAATGAGTCAGCTCTTCGCATCAGGTGGCCACAAATGTTTACTGGGTAAATAAAAGTGGCAAATGATTTCTCTTCTCCAGCAAACGTAGTGGGCTGCACTATCCTGAAATTTTGAAATTCCATGTTTTAGATGAGAACCAATAAGCCAAGCCTCTGATTTGCTTATTAACTAATATAACAAAAGAGAAATGGACAGGTTAGTAAACATTAGACAGTGTCTCAACTGCCTTGCTGGGCAAATTTTAGCTGTGGTATTATTCTCATCCCAAGTCTTCTTGTTGTTTAGTCCCTAACCTGTGTCCAACTCTTTGTGACCTCATGGATGCAGCATGACAGGCTCCTCTGTCCTCCACTATCTCCCAAAGTTTGCTCAGATTTGTGTCCATTGAGTCATTGATGCTATCTAACTATTTTATCCTCTGTTGGCCCCTTCTCCTCCTGCCTTCAATCATGGCTGCAGTCAGCAACCACAGTGATTTTGGAGCCCAAGGAAACAAAATCTGTCACTGTTTTCACATTTTCCTCTTCTATTTACCTTGAAGAGATGAGACTAGATGCCATGATCTTGTTTTTTGTTTTTTTGTTTTTTTTTTAATGTAGTGATCCAAAGGTAAGTTTAATGTTGAGTTTCCTGGTAGCTCAAATGGTAAACAGTCTGCCTGCAATGCAGAAGACCTGAGTTCCATCCCTGGGTTGGAAAGATTCCCTGAAGAAAGGGATGGCTGTTTTTGTTCAGTCACTCAATCATGTCCGACTCTTTGTGACTCTATGGACTGCAGCATGCCAGGCTTCCCTGTCCTTCACCATCAACCAGAGCTTGCTAAAACTTATGTCCATAGAGTTGGTGATGCCATCCAACCATCTAATCTTCTGTCCTCCCCTTCTCTTACTGCCTTCGATCTTTCCCAGCATCAGAGTCTTTTTTAATTAGTTGGCTCTTCACATCAGGTGGCCAAAGTATTGGAATTTCAGCTTCAGCATCAGTCCTTCCAGTGAATATTCAAGGTTGATATCCTTTAGGATTGACTGGTTTGATCTCCTTACTGTCCAAGGGACTCTTAAGACTCTTCCCCAATACCACAATTTGAAGGCATCAGTTCTTCAGTGCTCAGACTTTTTTATTGTCCAGCTCTCACATCCATACATAACTACTGGAAAAACCTTAGCTTTGACTATATGGATCTTTGTAGGCAAAATAATGTCTCTGCTTTTTAATATGCTATCTAAGTTTGTCATTGCTTTTCTTCCAAGGATAAAGCGTCTTTTAATTTCATGGCTGCAATCACCATCCACAAGAATTTTGGAGCCTAAGAAAATAAAATCTGTCACTGTTTCCACTTTCCCCCCTCTATTTGTCATTAAGTGATAGGACTGGATGCCATGATTTTCATTTTTCTGAATGTTGAGTTTTAAGCCAGCTTTTTCACTCTCCTCTTTCACCTCCATCAAGAGGCTATTTAATTCCTCTTCACTTTCTACCCAGAGATCAAATTGCCCACATTTGTTGGATCATAGAAAAAGAGAGAAAATTCCAGAAAAACATCTATTTCTGCTTCATTGACTATGCTAAAGCCTTTGAGTGTGTAGATCATAACAAACTGTGGAAAATTCTTTAAGAGATGGGAATACCAGACCACCTTACCTGCCTCCTGCAAAACCTATATGCAGGTCAAGAAGCAACAGTTAGAACTGAACAAGGAACAACGGACTGGTTCCAAATTGGGAAAGGAGTACGTCAAGTGTGTGTGTTGTCACCCTGCTTATTTAACTTATATGCAAAGTACATCCAGTGAAATGCTGGGCTGGATGAAGCACAAGCTGGAATCAAGATTGTGGGGAGAAATGTCAATAACCTCAGATATGCAGAAGACACCACCCTACTGGCATAAAGCAAAGAGGGAATGACCACTCACTCCAGTATTCTTGCCTGGAAAATTCCATGGACAGAGGAACCTGAAGTGTTACAGTACATGGGGTGGCAAAGAGTCAGATACAACTGAACAAATTTCACTTTCACCTTTGAGGAGTAAAAGAGGAGAGTGAAAAAGCTGGCCTGAAACTTAAGTTCCAGGTCATGAGAGGCAAAACTGAGCATCTGAATAAAACAGCAGGTAAACACAGCCGGACTGTTCCCTAGGTGGGAAGCTACAGAATCAATATATTGCCAAAAAGCATCCATTGAGGAAAATGGAGTTGGACAAGTCCTCAACACAACTATAAGGGAAGAGAGGAGAAAGTCATATTTCAGGTAAAGGTTAGCGACTAGAGACTAACAAAATAGTCAGATTCCCTGTTGGGTATAAGGTGGAGGGTGGTGTAGAAAAGAGGTCCGTGTGCTTATCTGGGAACTTTCCTTGAGAATACAGCAATGGTGAAGGGAAATGCCTCCCTCCCAAGAACAGAGCTTCAAGAGAAAGACCAAGAAGAAAGCTTTGCCCCTTTCCTTCCTCATTTCCTACACTTTTCATACATATCTATGAAGTTAGGCAACAGTTATACCACTGTGTGTGCACGGACAGAAAAGAAAGGAAACTGGTCTGGTCTGCCTCGCAAGTCTTCATTCTCCTCCCTAACAGGAATGCAACTACCATCCAAAACAATTGCTCCAAGGGAAGACTTGAGTAAAAGCTTTATGGGGAAAATCCACAACACGAGCTGATAAAGAAGGAAAGAAAACTGGGTTAAACCTGATAACAGTGTGGGGGATATACACCATATCGGAGAGAAAAATAATTCCTGCAATTATCCTGACATTCAATTTCCAAATAGATAGACCATGACACTAACAATTTGGTGGTTTCAGTCTTCCTGCATCGTTAATGATTTTCTTTTGTGCATAAATGTAATGTATTTAATTGGAGGGTAAATGCCTCATGGAAAAGAATCGGGTACTAAAAATCTGTAGCTCAGTATATCCAACTCTACTAAAGTTTTAAACATGTTGATAATGATGATGACTGAAAAGATTGTGATAATCAGTACTTTATATGTATTTTTACTTTCATTTAATCCTTATGATATGTTAAGAAATGTTATTTGTCATGGAGATATAATAAACAACTATTTTAACATAATAGCCCCTTAATTTGCCGGCACTTTCCACTTGAGAGAATGGTTTTGCATTGACTGGGGTGTCACGGTAACTGTATGAACACTGTTACATTAGTAGGTAAGCAGGGCTCATCTGACAGGGGCAGGAATAGAGATAATCCAGAAGGGTGGCATTTCGCAATTTGCATAACAATCCTGTCAAGTTTGAGAGCAGTCAGTCCATAGGAGGACTTCAGTGAATGAGAAACAAACTATCCCATATGGACAGTGATGTGGACACCAGACGCAGGAGGGGGCATTTTAGTGAGTTGCGTTATGGGAGATGCATTTCCAAGGGAAAACTTGAGAGCTTTGTACAGTAGAAAAGCCACGTTTGGAAGCTTATTTCTATGGATAGAGCCAAGGTCATACAGTCAAGGAGAGGATAACTGTTGAGTGTTGTGACCCTGTAGCTCAGTGATGCCCCCTGTAATCATCATGGGTGACTCCTAGTCCCAGACCCTAGTGGTCTGGCTCAGTCATTGGCAAAGACAACCCTGGGGCTGAAGATCAGCAAATAATTCACCTGAAAGAGGACACAATAAGCAGGGGCAGATGGTGGACAAGCTTATGTCATAATTATGTGCTGACCTGGCATCAGGAAACCATACATGTAAGGGATGCCAATTAAAAGTGTCAATTGTCTTAAAAGAAGAGAGATTTTTTCTTTCACTCTCTTTTTCTCCATCAATAAAATCACTCAGCTTCTACCATATCTTAATTTGAGAAATTGCCCTAACTGAAGAAGAATAAAATATTACATTCTTTTTTGTATTAGACATTGATGTACTATTCAAAAATAAATGACTGTGTCAATTTATTTCACCCTTTGCAGTTTATAGCAACAGCAACTTTGTCAGTTACATTAGCAATAACACAAAATGCCAAACTGAGACAAACATAACAGGCGAGGACACACTAAGGGTTGTAGGAACATGCTACACTAGCATAGACCATTTGCAAAACTGACCATAACATTTTCTTTTATCATAAAAGCTGCTCTTTAGGTCAGACAGATGATATCTACGGGGGAGCTAATCTCATCAAATAGCCAATGGATTTAATGCCTGAGAAAGGCCTCAATAACTCTTCTTCTAAGACACAGTTTCAGAGATAAAATCTTGTGACTCATTGTAAGGCTGGGTACTCAGTTCAGTTCAGTTGCTCAGTCGTGTCCAAATCTTTGCGACCCCATGGACTGCAGCACGTCAGGCTTCCCTGTCCATCACCAACTCCCGGAGCTTACTCAAACTCATGTCCATTGAGTCAGTGATGCCATCCAACCATCTCATCCTCTGTCTTCCCCTCTCCTCCTGCCCTCAATCTTTCCCAGCACCAGGGTCTTTTCAAACGAGTCAATTCTTCACATCAGGTGGCCACAGTAGTCAATAAGTAGTTTGGGGTGACTGAAGATGTTTATAGGCCACTGCTTGGTCATCTTCTTTAATGATAGTACTCCTGTATCTTAATGTCTCAGCAGTTATTTTTTATGAGCTGCTTGGATAATATTCTAATTGCTAATGCTCATTACTCCAGGGCAGCATTGCTGATTTTTCCTTTCTTACTGCGAGATCAATCTGGCTGGCTGGTGACCAGATATTATGGAAAGAGAAGCGACAGCTGAAAGCTGAGAAGATAAGACTTGGCATTTGTGAAAGGGGAGTGTATCTGATTCTTCCCTACAGTGGGGGTATGACCTTGGACAGGCTGCTCCCCTCTCTGAGATATTTTGTCTGTCTGAAGGCTGGGGACAGTTCCTCTTCTTCGTCTTATGGAATCATCTATGGCCCTTCCTTTTCCTGGTCTTTTATGCATCAGTATTTCAACCACATTCATGTCATGTCCTGCATAAGTACTCCAGCCAATAAATGTACATCACACACCACACTTTTTCATAAATGAATTACTTGGTAATCCTGACTTCAGAGACCATGGTTGTGTTTCTGATCCCTTGGTCTTGGAACCATCGTGAACACTACTGAGTCTCGTGTAACACTACTGACCTCTCACTTGGCTACATGGAATTCTCTCTCTCTCTCTGAATACCCCAGATATGGACAAACCCAGCAGTTCAGATGATAATCACACAATTTCAAATTCAAAAATGCTCCTTCCACCCTCCTTCCATACCCAAGAGGAGGTGGATTTGGTCATCATAACAGTTAAAGAAAACAATGGCTCTTAAAGCACTTTGGGGAAAAAAGGCCCGGCCACCTCACAGAGGTGAGGGGAGGTATGTGTGTGTGTGTATTTACCCAATTTAAAATATATTATCCACTACAGTAGATTCTTTGGAACATATGGCCATGGCTCCTCCCAGACGCAAAGCCGAAAGGTAAGGCAAAAAGCGATGGTACAGGGAGCTTCAGGCACTGAGGGAGAGCGGAGCTTGTCCAAAGACTTTCAGCCTTACCCACAACAGGAAACAGAAATACACTTCCAGGGCCTTGGCACCAGGTCTCACCTCTTTGTTAGAGGGAGGAGCATGCCTTTAAGTTACTGTTAGAATAAAAACCATCAATCATGCAACTGGCCCCTCAGCAGAACCTTGTGTTCAGCCACACGCTAATCCAGATTATTTCCTGTACTTTCTCTGACGTCAGATTAAATTGTAAATTCTTGGGCCTACTTCTTCCCTGTGGTGGTTCTAGTCACATCTCTTGATCCCAGGAAAGTTCTCATACCCCACAAGTCTGAAACAAGCAAACAACTAAAAGTAGTATTAAATGTTTGGACCTAAGGTGCTCTCAATTCCAAGCAACACAGACTTGACTCAAAGAAACCCAACCACTAAAACAATTCCATGCATGCCCAGCAGGAAGTCTAAGCAGTTCATTAACACTGCTTTCTCTACCATTGATAAGCTGCTTTATTTTCCTCCTAAGGTAGGTCTCTAGCATCAAAATAGGGTGACCAAACAACCTGGTTTTCTGGGAAAACCTAGTTTGTGCCTTTCATCCATGATAATCATTAACCACTCTCCCTGTCACTCTCAGTAGAGTCCTGATTTGACAGATGATAAATTATCAGGTCACCTGCATCATATTTTTGCTGCCAGTTGTAAATGGGGTCACACTGCTCCTTGTATCCACAGAGAGAAAAAGGGATGCGCTTTCAAAAAAGCAAGAACTTACTCATATACCTCCAAAAAATCTATCCTTCCATTTATTTAGCCCAAATTATGATATGGCGGGTGTGTGTGTGTGGGGGGGTGTCCCAGGTGGCGCTAGTGGTGAAGAACCCACCTGCAACTTGGGTTTGATCCCTGGGTTGGCAAGATCCCTGGGAGGAGGGCATAGCACCCCACTCCAGTATGTTTTAAAATTTCTGCATCATTCAGTTATCCAGTACATATTATTGACCACCCATCATGTTTTAGGAATAAGTTAATCATAAGAAAAACAATAATTATAGTATGTCTCACCATAAGAGAAGCCCACACACCGCAATGAAGACCCAGTGCAGCCAAAAAGGAAAAAAAAAAATAACAAAAATATAATATATTAGAAGGTGATAAGTGCTCTGGGGAAAGGAAAAGAGATAAGCAGGACTAGGAGTGCAGAGGAGGGTCATGGAGACTGACATCATGAAAAGGTCACGCAAAGGTGGCATCTAGGCTGAATCCACAGGACTCTGAGAGAAGTAAAGGACCAAGCCATGCAGATGTCTCAGAATGTTTAGAATCATGATTTATTCATTTCTATGTTCCCTGCATAACGCCTGCAAGGAGCAATTCAATAAATGTTTGATGGATGCCTCTGACTCATAATTGTTTTTCATAGCATAATATTTAATATCCTGATCCCAGTGATTAGATGGATTGTAGTCCCATCTGGACAAAGAGGGAACAAAAAGCTGTCGATCTTCCTTTAGACCATACCCATGCCACACATTCTGGGCTTAACCTGACCTTCATTTACAGAAACAGAGTCACAGAGGGCACATCATTAACCATGGCTCTCTCTGATGATATTAATCAAAGAATCTCTAAATACACGTGACCCCATTTTAATTGTCTTTTATGTCGTTTGCCTCTGTGCTTTGCGGCATGCAGGAAGCAGCTTCTAAAGTGATTCTATCACATTGGCTCCAGGAATTACAAATCATATGATGCACCCATTATAGAGTGAGTAATAAATAGTGTTGCAATTTTGTAGCAGCTAAATAAATCTTCCTGGATAACATTTTTCTAAGATGTTTTGAGAGTCTCTGTATCAAGTATGTGGAAATCCACCTGCCCTAAAAAATCGCTCTTTATTGGATGAACAGGCAATCTGAACTATTATGCAAATGTGACCTTCTGGGAAGTGGAGGAGCAAAAAAAACATCCCATCAGCTGTCCAAGTGTATTTTGCCTACACTTCTTTTCTGAATAAAGACGCAAATCTGAGGTATGGAGATCCAGTATAATAATCAATCATCATTATTTTCATTGTGTGGGGTAGAATTTGCACAAAATAGATTTTTCCATCATTTCCTTTTCACTCTTTTTCTATCTTTATGTTTTAGATGTCTTTCCTAAAAACACAAGACTGAATTTCATTTTCGAGGTTTTTGTTCATATACTAACTTGGCAATCTTTGTATTTTTGAATAAATAATTTAATTCTCTTAGATTTTAAATGATTAGGTATATAGTTCAATTCATTGAGTCTATACTTCTTATTTGTCTTACATGTTCCACGATTCTCTTCTCTCTTCTATCCTTTGTATTGACACGTCCTCTATCAGTCTACTTTCCCCTTTAGGAGTGTTTAAGTTACAGGCTCTATTTTTAGCATGTTGGTGTAGTCTAAGAAATTATAGTGTACATAATTTTGTACAATTATCCTCTCCTCAAACCACACAAAATTCAGAACTTTTTTCACACCCTTTCAGGTTGACATTAATATGGTTATATTATCTAGTTTCATTTCATTTATTTTAAAATTGCAAATACTGTATTTTTATACCATAATTTTGCTGTCATAGATGGTGTGTAGGCATCTTTTCTCATTCCCATCCTCTCTCTGCCTCCTTTATGTGGGCAGGATCTAGAAGCCTTAAACTACATTTTCCAGCTCATTTATCAGCAAGGTTTCAGTTTAAACTCCATCATCAGGAGGCACTCACATAGCTTTGGAAGACATACAAGAGGCAGGCGTGATCATTATGCTGGCAGGCTGAGGGCCCTGGTTATGGGGAGGGCAGGTATGTGGCTTTTGGCAGATGCAAAACATGAGGTTGTGAAAGCGGTTTTCAGGCAACTTCTTACAAATAGCCCCTCAGTGTGTGCTGTGCCATGGAGGAAACTGGCAGTGGTGTCTTTCCGCTTCTGCTGTTCACGACTTCCTGTGCTCAGTGGCTCAGTCGTGTCCCACTCTTTGTGACCCTAAGCACTGCAGCCTGCCAGGCTCCTCTGTCCATTGAGTTTTCCTATTAAGAATGCTGGAGTGGGTTGCCATTTCCTTCTCCGGGGGATCTTCCTGACCCAGGGATTGAACCCAAGTCTCCTGCACTGGCAGGTGAATTCTTTACCACTGAGCCACCTATGACTTCCAATGACTCTGAAAAGCAGCTCTCCAGTGCTCACTAATCTAACCCTTTTAAAGTTTTTATAAACCTCTATTTCTATTGATTTAAATTATATCCTTTTTGAAACACTTCAAGTGCTCTTCTTTTCCAATATGTCTTGACACATGGAATATTTAGTATAGACATTTGTTCTCTGAAGCATACTCTTTTATATGGGAATCTGTGATAGGCTATTTGTCTTAGTTAAACATGAAATAATACACTCACACCAATAGATAATATGATACTTGTATTCACAAGTAAGAAGTTAACCTCAATTGTCACTTTTACTTACTTGGGATGAAGTATCTTGGGACACCTGGCTACTGTTGAAATAAAATAAAAAAGGAATATAAAGTCTATGTGGTGGGATTCTAACCTAGATCATGGCTAGAGAGTTTGTAGAAAGCATACAACAAACTTGGGGCTTCAACATCTTTCCTCAAGGCAAGTTTTTAGAGATCCGGAGGGCTTCTCTGAATGTCCTGATAGAACCTGCTGATAGTGTCAAGGTTTCTGATCCCTGGGTTGGAAAGATCGCCTGGAGAAGGGAAAGGCTACCCACTCCAGTATTCTGGCCTAGAGATTTCCATGGACCATGTAGTCCATGAGGTCGCAAAGAGTTGGACATGACTTGAGTGACTTTTCCATTTTTCCTAGAGTTGGAGCCTGTGATACTTGGGTTCGTGTTTGCCTGGAGTGTATGCATGCTTAGTCTTGGCGACCCCATGGACTCTTGACACCAGCACGAAGCAGTCTGCCTTATGACTTCCGGAAACACCAGTAGGAGGGATGAGGAAGCGAGACAGGTAAGGAAACGAAGCCAGTAAAGAACATGTTACCAAGCGAGCTATTGCTGTGACCCCCGGAGCTTAAACTTGCTGAGACATCCTGGGAGAGAGAGTAGGACGTGCAGTGTGAGGGTACCCCCACCTCAAGTGGTCAGCTGTGCACACAGGTCAGCACCAGTCAGCCCGCTGACGATCGCCGGGGGCTCAGGGGGCTTCAGCCTTTACATTAATGGCAGGGATAGGGAGGATTCCTGCCACTAGAGAAAGTTCTGGCAAAAGGATGCAGCTGCTGTTAGTTGGAAGACTGCCAATTAGCACCCTAGTGTTCTGTCTCAAGAGGATTTGGGCAGGACACCCACAGTATCTGCCACATACTGGGTTCAGAATTAAAGCAAATGTTTCTTCTGTGGATTTTAGGGCATTAATTGGAAAAAGCAGGATATTTCAATGAATCTGACTACCCCAAAGCTGCAAATCTCATTAAAATTTTTCAACACTTTGAGGCACCTCGTAAGGGTTTGGTAATCACTCTCTTCAAGGCCCACCTATGCCTTCTTGGCCTCCAGACCCATAACCAGATTTGCATTCTTTAAACTCTCCATCTGTGAGCATCTTGTTCATGGAGTTCTATTCACATATTTACAACATTCTTTCTTCTCCATTCCTTCCTGTAGTCTAATATCCCATCTGAAATGTCCTCCCAAAACATATCCTTTAGAATTTATCTTACCATGATTTATTGGGTGCCTACTGTTATCAAGACAGTTGTTCCATCGTTCAGTCGTGCCCAACTCTTTGCAACCCTGTGGACTGTAGCCTTCCAGACTCCCCTGTCCAAGGGATTCTCAGGCAAGAATACTGGAGTGGGTTGCCATGCCCTCCTCCAGGGGATCTTTCTAACCTAAGGGTCAAACCTGTGCTTCTTGTGTCTCCTGTATTGCAGGCAGGTTCTTTACCCACTGAGCCACTGGAGAAGGCCACAACTAAGTCATTATTACTGCTGTTTATTTTGAACTTTTGCTATGCTGTCTTGCTATCCACAGGCTTTCTCTAGTTGCGGTGAGTGGGGGCTATTCCTCATTGTGGCATGTGGGCTTCTCATTGTGGTTGCTTCTCTTGGTGTGGAGCACAGATTTTAGGTGAATGGGCTTTAGTGGTTGTGGTGCAGGGTGAGTTGCTCTGCAGAATGTGGTATCCCACATAGCAGGCGGATTCTCACGGAAGGTGTTATTTTGTACTCCTAAGTAATACTGCTTATACTTCTATTATGTTGAAGTGCAAGTGAATCACAAACTTTGAAATAAAAGTACGAAGCTTTAAAAAAAAAAAAGAACATGAGAGTATTTTAATAAATTAAAGATAATGCAAAACAACTGAGATATGATTAATAGATGGCCCCATCCAAACCATCCATAAAAGAAAATATTCATAGAAGTAGTTATGGGCCCCATAAAACTGTCCATGTTTATGTCCGCCAGTGATTAAGAGATCACAATATATCAGTCACAGTATTTTGTGAATAAGTTACTAGTTTAATGTAGCTGAACTGAGTGGGGTGGGACTGGAGGGCTGGAGGTGTGCCAGGTGTTTGGTGAACGCTCTGAGACAAGCAACAGTGAGAGGGAAGCGCTCCTTGGACATGTCGTCTTAAATGCTCCAGTAAAGTCTGTGTCTTTGGAAGTTTTGTACTAGATCCTGACTATCAAGCAGGATAACCCCAGGCCTGAGAATCAAGTTGGATCATTTTGTGTTCTTGGATCTGAGCAAATGGAAAAATAATGATCCTCAGTTCCAGACAGCAATTTTGGGTTTTAATGATTACATACAAAGTGTTCTGATGCTGAAGCTCATATATTTGTTAAAATAAAATATGCAGCACTGGGATGGATGCAAAAATTATGTCCACTTTAAAAAAAGTCTGCATAAGGCAGGAAAAAGAATATTAAAAGCATGATATCTTTTTATAATCCATGTATAATAAAATTGTGGTAAAGGGGAATATAATATATTATTTATATTACATTTTAAAGAGATCCAAGCTAAGTAACTTTCTTAAATAAATGAAGCATTCTTGTCAGTTGCATTTCAGGAATTTTGAAGGAAATCCTTTCAAACTGATTGTGGCTATGACCCCTCCCCAACACAAAACAAAATATACTGCTAATAATACAAACTTTCTTTAATCACTCAGGGGCATTTTGATATATTTGATAATTTTTTGGTAAGGTAAAAAAATGTTTTCAATGATCCTTCTTTCTTTTGCTCTTTTCAGAGTCAGCTTACAAGACTCAGTCTTTCACATTATTGCTTCTAATGGGTGTTTGCCTGGCATTTGATATAAAATGTAAAGTGCTATATAAATTTCGTAACGCTTCTAAAGAAAAATAATGACAACAATCCCTGTTAATATTTGCCTCCTCAACCTACTTTAACTTCCAATTTTTCACTTGTCTAATTTGATGAAGGAAAGATTAGAGACTTCGGGAACCATCTCCAACCCAGCTTCTCGGTCTGCAGTACGATCCCTAAGACATACTCAGTACCCAGTCACACTGCGCTCTCTGCCTTTCATCATGGGTCACGCCACTGTCTCCGACCGGAAGGCCCACCTCCACATTCCTTACATGTCCATCATTCATCACTCATGCCCAGATCACAGGAAATGTATGGCCTTCTTGACTGTTTCTCAGGGCATCCTAATTACATGAGGTATTTGGACTCTCCCAAGTCTGCCTCCCATTCCAAGGATGGAAGCCTCCTTGAGATCCGGGACTCCATCCATTTACATTTCTGTTCTTGGTGCTTCATATGGTACAACAGGTAGTTGTAATGAAGCAGTGCTTGTTGAAATGTATCACAGAGGAATGGCTTTTTATCTGAAGGCTGTTATCACTCACTGTCAGCCCCACCCACTTTAACACAGACAATTTTGTTCCACTCACTCACTCATTAATTCAATAAAAATGTAGCCGGTGTAATTACTATTATTATGTTATTATGTTCCAGCATAATTCTTTCCATCCCATCTCAACTGACAGTTTCAATAAACATGATGGGAACCGGGGTGGGAAGCAGGAGGCCTCCTGGCAGAAGGGTGGGTAACAATCAAGGAAATGTTTGGGGAATCCAACCTCAGAAGTAAGGAGAAGGAATGAAGGAGTCCTCCAGCTTTATTTCCTCTTTCTTCATCTTATTTTTTTTTTATTTTTTAAGGATCATCTGAAATGAGATGGCTTCCCAGGTGGTAAAGAACCTGACTGCCAATGCAGGAGACGGAAGAGAGGTGGGTTCCATCCCTGGGTTGGGAAGATCCCCTAGAGAAGGGCTCGGCAAGCCTCTCCAGTATTCTTGCCTGGAGAATCCCAAGGACAGAGGAGGCTGGCATGCTATAATCCATGGGGTAGCAAAGAGCTGGATGTGACTGAAGCAACTTAGCATGCACACGAAATGAGATGGCAGGAAACAGGACTGTGTTCCACCAACGGCAGCTTCATCCAGCCTCTCAAATACTGTGGCTTTCTCTCTTTCCTGTCAGCCTGGCCATATCACTGTGCTCATGGATCTACAGCCTGCTTCTCTTCGCTCATAGGAATATTAAAAGTTATATTTTATGACTGAATTGGTAAGAAAACTAGGGCTTCCCTGATAGCTTAGTTGGTAAAGAATCTACCTGCAATGCAGAAGACCCCAGTTCGATTTCTGGGTTGGGAAGATCCATTGGAGAAGGGATAGGCTATCCACTCCAGTATTCTTGGACTTCCCTTGTGGTTCAGCTGGTAAAGAATCCACCTGCAATATGAGAGACCTGGGTTCAATCCCTGGGTTGGGAAGATCTTCTGGAGAAGGGAAAGGCTACCCATTCAAGTATTCTGGCCTGGAGAATTCAATGGACTGTACAGTCCATGGGGTCGCAAAGAGTCGGACACGGCTGAGGGACTTTCACTTTGGTATGAAGACTAATACCAAATACCAAGACTAATACTAATGCCAATACTAATATGTCAGGGTGAGTTACATTCATTTCTTTCTTCTGCTTTATAAAGATGTTAAGGCATATTTGTGGCTCCTCGAAGCATGGTGGTTGTAGGCACTGCACCACTGCGCCTGATGCGGGAGACCTCAGCGCCTCCTGCTCCTGGTATTCTTTCTGTGGAAATGTTCTCTTTCCTTATCTGACTCCCATTGATCCTTCAGGCCTCAGCTTCAATTCACATGCTTGAACACAGTCTTTTCTGGACCCCTGCCAAGCATCCCCTCCACCAACTTCTCAGACAAAATAAAAATCCTCGATTCCATCATCATCTCCTTTAGAAACCACCAGCCCCTCATGTGCAGTAATTCACAGTTACTTATCCAAGTAAATGATTATCTAATTAAAGACCGTCTTTACCAATAGAGTTTCAGGTCTCTTGGAAGGCAGAAGATGTCTGGTCTCTCACATATAGCCATACCGTTGTTGCATATTCAAATCCATTTTAGAAAAGTGTAAGGTTGCAGATTTTTTTTCTTTATAGCACAAAGTTATGTATTCTTTCATTGGGAAGTGAAAGTGAAAGTCGCTCAGTCATGTCTGACTCTTTGTGACCCTATGGGCTGGTACAGTATACGGAAATCTCCAGGCCAGAATACTGGAGTGGGTAGCTGTTCCCTTTTCCAGGGGATCTTCCCAACCCAGGGATTGAACCCAGGTCTCCCGCATTTCAGGCAGATTCTTTAAGGGGAGACCCTCTAAGTTGTTCTAAACATGATAATAGTTAAATGCAACAGACTGAGCCAAAAACCATCCATGGGCTCTGATGTGACAATCACTTTGAATCACTGGCCGGCCATTGCCTTGTTATGTAAATATAAAGCCAATCCCTTTCCGCCTCTGAAATGTACTTTTGTTCTTGCTTTTCTTTATAAAGTGGAAATTGAATAGTTGCTTATGGCTGTTATAAGAATCAAAACAGGTACATAAAAAAATAACAACTTTTGGATGGTTCCCCCCGTTAGGAAGACAGGAGAGAAATCACTGTAAATCTTCTATGCTGGGAAAGCGTGGGGGCTTAACTGTACTATGCTCTTGAGTAAACATGCATTCTTTTATGAATGAGTGGGATTGCATTTATAAATGATAAAGAATTTTAAAAGTAGTAGATATCATCATTATCAGAGTCGACATGCATCGTGAATTTGCATATTTGTGAAATGATTTCTCTTTCTGTTGAGTCGTCTCTGCAGCGTGCTCATCTGACTCCCTTTGCCCTTTGAAACTGATGACTCTCCCCAAGGTTCATCAGACACTGATGCTCCAAGAAAGACTATCAGGATGGCCCTGCGGTTTTCTGTTGCCTGTTTCCGTTACTGAAGCAATGCATGCAAAGCTGGCCCTCACAGCATGATGTCTTCAGAAAGAAGAAAGAGAACGAGGCGAAAAAGAGCAATAAATCTTGAAAACAATCTTTTCCAATGGATTCGATCTGATATTTGAGTGGAGAAGGGAGTACTACTGGGGAATGAACATACAGGCATGTGGCTGACAATTCAAGGGAGGGAAAATTAGATGCTATATTGCAAGAGGTTTGGGGAATTGGTTATTAGGTCTCTGCTTTCTGACAGAGATAAATACATTAATATGTCCCAGGAAGAATGTTTGCTAAGAGCAAGAATAATCTGTCCACAGTGATGTCTCAAAAATTAGAAATCTAGAGAAAAGGGGACTTGGGCTATAACATCCGTTGCTCATTTTAGAAAGAAAGAAGCAAATAATGTATCTTTAAAAAAGAAAAGGAAAATACAGCTGAAGGACAATAATACTTCAGTCCTCAGTCCATGGGACATAGAAAAGAGTCAAATGTGAGTGCTTCTGCTGCCTACAAAAACTGAAGCTGTAACTTCTAATCTTAAAGCACTAGTCAGCTTGAATCTAAAATGACCCTATGTTTATGCACAGCCTTGCAGAATGCTGAACCAGTACAACTAGGCATTGTGTCCTTATCCACAGAGTTAGAAGGGCTTTCTTTAACATCCTGGTCACTCAACTGATTCTCCAATCACAAAGGTTATTTCATTTTCACTTCTTATTTATTCATTAATTCATCTGATGTTTCCTGAGATATATTCACTATGTCAGATGTTTAGAATACAGCAGTTAACAACGGGACAAAACCTCTGTCTTTTTGGAGCCCTTATCCCATTTCAGGGAGGCATCTGGTTTACATACGAGGGGGGAGTGAAGAAAACATGATGAGGCCGGAGGAATGCTCAGCACCTTTGACTACAATGATCAAGGAAGGCCATTTTAGGAGGTGATATTTTAGTAACGATCTGATTAATGTAAAGGCCAGTGGCATAAAAATACCTAAGGGGTGAAAGGGAAAGAAAATGAATGGGAAGAAGGGGGAAACAAACAAACAAACACTATGAAGACTCAAACAGAGAAACTCTGTTGATGCATCAAGGACAAAGCAAGGCCAGGGAGGGGTGGCACAGTGAGGGTGTGGGGCCGCAGAGTCCTAAGGCGACATCTTCTGCCTTCCAAGAGACCTGAAATTCTATTGGTAAAGACGGTCTTTAATTAGATAATCATTTACTTGGATAAGTAATTGTGAATTACTGCACATGAGGGGCTGGTGGTTTCTAAAGGAGACGATGATGGAATCGAGGATTTTTATTTTGTCTGAGAAGTTGGTGGAGGGGATGCTTGGCAGGGGTCCAGAAAAGACTGTGTTCAAGCGTGTGAATTGAAGCTGAGGCCTGAAGGATCAATGGGAGACCATCTGCAGAGTCCTGCAGTCCTGTTAGGGAATCTGACTCGTTTCATGTGTCACTCACTGCTAAAACCCACCCTCCTTTGTACCCTGCATCACACTGCTTACAGAACACTTTCCTATGTTATTCCAGTTAGAAGCATAANACCATCTGCAGAGTCCTGCAGTCCTGTTAGGGAATCTGACTCGTTTCATGTGTCACTCACTGCTAAAACCCACCCTCCTTTGTACCCTGCATCACACTGCTTACAGAACACTTTCCTATGTTATTCCAGTTAGAAGCATAATGACCTGTCAAAAGGTGTTACCGCTGTTTGGCTGTGAGTGCACTCCGAGTATAAATGAGCATGCCGTTCTCAAGCTGAGCATCGCTTCTCAGCCTGTCCCTAGTAGCTTGTGGTTGGCAGTTCTTGCACATGCATTACTTCATTAAATCCTTTTAGCCGTCTTGAGCATGCACTTTCTGGAGTCGGGAATGTCCCTTTTCCCCTCAAACTGGCAAGCCTCTTTGCAAATCTGTACATTCTTTCCAGACATCGTTACTGACCCAAAGCATTCTCACCCCGTGTTTCCATAAAGCTGTCTGTAGAGCGGGTATTATTATACTGCACTGCAATCACGGACCTCCTTGTCTGTCTCTCACTGGCCTAGACACTCAATGCAGGGGCTGTCCTTTCATCTCCGGTGACTAGTGCAGGGTCCGTCTATTATATTATCGTGCACAGACAACAAAGGAATTGCTTTATGAAAGCCAGAGTAGGACGTTTTGTTTTCAATTTCAGTTCCTTTTAAACCACCTTCTCATCCCAGTTTTGCCTAACATTTCTGGAGGGCTTTTCTCCATTAAGGTCTTAAGTAGCTGCTCTAACACACTAATGTTTGCTATGCTGTTAACAGTTTCTAATGACTTCACACAAAACCCCAGCAAGGTAGCACATCTGAGTGTTAAGCAGTGGCCTCACAGAGAGAGAGACTGCCTTAACCCAAGGTGACTTTGATCTCAGGCTCCAGGGAAAGTTGTGTGATAACATCACTTCCTGTTACCTGCCTAATTTCCCTTTGGGTCAAAATAGTTATGTTTATTGATCCTATACAAAGAAAAAGGTAGTGGCCTGGGTGCTAGAGTTAGGGGTGAACAAGGAAGGCATACCCTTACCTTGAAATGATGTCAAACAAGCATACAGTTATAAAAGCAGGTATTAAGTGCTTACTGTGAAAGCAATGAGTGCAAAGTGTGTGCTGGTACATAAAAAGGGCAGGTCTTTCCATCCTAAAAAACTAGGCAAGACTCACCAGAAAGATGTGTGCATTTAAATTTGGCCAAATACCTGTTAATAATAGGTCATCCATAAACGTCTGAATAAATTTTGCTTAAAAGGAAAGTGAAAGTGAAGTCACTTAGTAGTGTCCGACTCTTTGCGACCCCGTGGACTGTAGCCCACCTGGCTCTTCCGCCCATGGGATTCTCCAGGCAAGAATACTGGAGTGGGTTGCCATTTCCTTCTCCAGGGGATCTTCCCGACCCAGGGATTGAACCCAGGTCTCCCGCATTGCAGGCAGACGCTTTAACCTCTGAGCCACCAGGGAAGCCCAAATTTTGCTTAAAGTAATATCTAAAAGAAGTTTTAAAAGATAAAAATCATTAGATGTGAATGTGTATCTATACACATATACCAATATTTGGTTCGGTTCAGTTCAGTTGTGTCTGACTCTGTGACCCCATGGACTGCAACACGCCCGGCGTCAGAGTCCATCATTAAATCCCAGAGCTTGCTCAAATTCATGCCCATTGAATCAATGATGCCATACAAACATCTCATCAACCATCATCCCCTTCTCCTCCCACCTTCAATCTTGCCCAGCATCAGGGTCTTTTCCAAATGAGTCAGGTCTTCCCATCAGGTGGTCAAAGTATTAGAGCTTTAGCTTCAGCATCAGTCTTTCCAATGAATATTCAGGACTGATTTGCTTTAGGATTGACTGGTTGGATCTCCTTGCAGTCCAAAGGACTCTCAAGAGTCTTCTCCAACACTACAGTTCAAAAGCATCAGTTCTTTGGTGTTCAGCTTTCTTTATGGTCCAACTCTCACATCCATACATGACTACTAGAAAAACTATAGCTTTGACTAGATGTATCTTTGTTGACAAAGTAATGTCTCTGCTTTTTAATAAGCTGTCTAGGTTGGCCATAGCTTTTGTTCTAAGGGGCAAGCATCTTTTAATTTCATTGCTGCAGTCACCATCTGCAGTGATTTTGAAGCCCAAGAAAAGAAATTCTGTTACTATTTCCTTTGCCAGGAAGTGATGGGACTGGATGCCATGATGTTTGTTTTTTGAATGTTGAGTTTTAAGCCAACTTTTTTATTCTCCTCTTTCACTTTCATCAAGAGGCTCTTTAGTTCTTCTTCACTTTCTGCCATAAGGGTGATGTCATCTGCATATCTGAGGTTACTGATATTTCTCATGGCAATCTTGATTCCAGCAGGTGCTTTCTCCAGCCTGGCATTTCCCACAATGTACTGCATATAAGCTAAATAAGCAGGGTGACAATATACAGCCTTGACGTACTCTATGTCTGGTTCTCACTGTTGCTTCTTGACCTGCACACAGGTTTCTCAGAAGGTAGGTAGGGTGGCCTGATATTCCCATCACTTCAAGAATTTTCCAGTTTGTTGTGATCCACACAGTCATCGGCTTTAGCGTAGTCAATGAAGCAGAAGTAGATGCTTTTCTGGAATTTTGTTCCTTTTCTGATGACCCAACAGATGTTGTCAATTTGATTTCTGCTTCCTCTCCCTTTTCTAAATCCAGCTTGACCATCTGGAAGTTCTTGGTTCATGTACTATTAAAGCCTCACTTGGAGAATTTTGAGCATTACTTTACTAGCGTGTGAGATGAGTGCAATTGTGCGGTAGTTCGAGCATTCTTTGGCATTGCCTTTCTTTGGGATTGGAATGAAAACTGACCTTTTCCAGTCCTGTGGCCACTGCTGAGTTCTCCAAATTTGCTGGCATATTGAGTGCAGCACTTTCACAGCATCATTTAGGATTTGAAATAGCTCAACTGGAATTCCACCATCTCCACTAGCTTTGTTTGTAGTAATGCTTCCTAAGGCCCACTTGACTTCACAATCCATCATCTGGCTCTAGGTGAGGGATCACATAATCATGGTTATCTGGGTCATTTAGATGTTTTTGGATCACAGCCTTATCTAGCTCAATGAAACTATGAGCAATGCTGTGTAGGGTCACCCAAGATGGATGGATCATGGTGGAGAGTTCTGACAAAACTTGGTCCACCGGAGACAGGAATGGCAAGCCACTTCAGTATTCATGCCTTGAGAACCCCATGAATAGTATGAAAATGCAAAAAGATATGACACTGAAAGATGAACTCCGTCGGACAGTAGGTACCCAATATGCTACTGGAGATCAGTGGAGAAATAGCTCCAGAAAGGATGAAGAGGCTGAGTCAAAGCAAAAACAACACCCAGTTGTGGATGTGACTGGTGATGGAAGTAAAGTCCAATGCTGTAAAGAACAATATTGCATAGGAACCTGGAATGTTATGTTCATGAATCAAGGTAAATTGGAAGTGTTCAGACAGGAGATGGCAAGAGTGAACATCGATATTTTAGGAATCAGTGAACTAAAATGGACCGGAATGGGAAAATTTAATTCAGATGACCATTACATGTACTATTATGGGCAACAATCTCTTAGAAAAAATGGATTAGCCCTCATTGTCACCAAAAGAATCCAACATGCAGTACTTAGGTGCAATTTTTAAAATGACAGAATGATTTCTGTTTATTTCTAAGGCAAACCATTCAATATCACAATAATCCAAATCTATGCCCCAACTACTAATGCTGAAGAAGCTGAAGTTGAAGAGTTCTATGATGACCTACAGAACTTCTAGAATTAAAAGATGTCCTTCTCATCATAGGGGACTGGAATGCAAAAGAAGGAAGTCAAGAGATACCTGGAGTAACAGGCAAATTTGGCCTTGGAGTATAAAATGAAGCAAGTGAAAGGATAATAGAGTTTTGCCAAGAGAACACACTGGTCATAGCAAACACACTCTTCCAACAACACAGGAGACAACTCTTAGACACAGACATCACCATACAGCCAATACCAAAATCAGATTGATTATATTCTTCACACTTGAAGATAAAGAAGCTCTATATCATCAGCAAAAACAAGACTGGGAGCTGACCATGGCTCAGATCATGAACTCCTTATTGCAAAATCCAGACTTAAATTGAAGAAAGTAGGGAAAACCACTAGACCAGTCAGGTATGACTTAAATCAAATCCCTTGTGATTATAGATTAGAAGTGACAAATAGATTCAAGGGATTAGATCTGATAGAGTGCCTGAAGATCTACGGACAGAGATTAGTAACATTGTATAGGAGGCCATGATCAAAACCATCCCCTAGAAAAAGAAATGCAAAAAGATTGTCTGAGAAGGCCTTATGAATAACTGATATTTGGAATAGAGGCTAATAGTTTAAAATGAGCAGGTTTAAACTGATTCAAATCCTACAGCACTTGTTTTTGTTGTTCAGTTACTCAGTTGTGTTCAGCTCTTTGTGACTCCATGGACTGCAGCATGCCGGGCCTCTGTGTCCATTGCCAACTCCCAGAGTTTACCCAAATTCATATCCATTGAGTCGATGATGCAATCCAACCATCTCATCCTCTGTCATCCCCTTCTCCTCCCGCCTTCAATCTTTCCCAGCATCAGGGTCTTTTCCAATGAGTCAGCTCTTTGCATTAGGTGGCCACAGCACTAACTTTGCCAATATAGTCAACATGCTTAACCTACCTGACTCTTACTTATGGTGATGTTATGAGGGTTACCTGAGATAATACATGCAAAATACTTAGAATGATGCCTGGGCCATGGACCCCCTCAATGGATCTTGGTCTTGGTCAATATTGTTATTGTTCCCTTTGCTGTTATTGTCAGAGGTGATACAATATATGTGCATGAATTAAAAAATTTAGTGTTATACATGGGGAAACTAAGGCCTTAAGGACAGAAGTGACTTGACCTGTGACAGTGAGGTTATTAGGCCATAGGGGTCAGTTGAGCATCCTTCTAGTTGTCTCTGTCCCCACAAAGCCACTTCCTGCCCCTTCTTCACGTCAAGCTAGCTACCTTCTCCACTCATCCAGGACAGACTGCCCTAAATGTGGGAGACTCAGTAGCTACTGACCTTTACACCACCAAGACTACCAGTGGAGGAGCAGAGATCTCCGCAGTAATGGGCAGCTCATCTAGACCTTAGCTTGCCATGAGAGGGGTTCAGTCTGTGGCATAGGAGACAAGCAGTGTTACTCCATCCTCAATGGCTCATTATCCATTCAGTGTTTGCTTACATGATACAAGAGAAGGCAACCTGAGATAGTTGCTGGCAACTTCTTTACTGAATTAAGAGCTATCTAATACTGGACAAACACTTCCTAAATATTCTGTGCTATTCACAGTGTAAAGGCTTCCCAGGTGCCTCAGTGGTAAAGAATCCACCTACCAATGCAGGAGACGCAAGAGACACGGGTTTAATTCCTGTGTCAGGAAGATCCCCTGGAGGAGGAAATGCAACCCACTTCAGTATTCTTGCCTGGCAAATCCCATGGACAGAGGAGCCTGGCAGGTTCACAAAGAGTCAGACACAACTGAGCACATAGGCATACATACATTCGCAGTGTAATGGTTACAAATATGCCACACTTTTAAATTTAAGTTCATTATCCATATTTTATCTGGCACTTTAAGTTCAGGCAATCAACACAATAAACCAAGCTCTGATCTGCAGCATGTTGTAATTCCTATGGTATGAATATTCCCATAGCCTATTTCAAGCTACCAGCGTGACTCAACTGAGTATGGAGTTAGTGCAGCAGTCAGGATCAGATAGTGTTTCCGCTATACTGATACACAACAGTAAAATTGATGAGTTGGGAATTGATGAGTTTCCATATTGATCTCTGCTTTTAACATAACAGTAAAATTTATATAACTGTAAGGCGGGAGGAGAAGGGGACAACAGAGGATGAGATGGTTGGATGGCATCACTGACACGAACAAGCTCTGGGAATTGGTGAAGGGCAGGGAAGCCTGGTGTGTTGCAGTCCATGAAGTCACAAGGAGTCGGACATGACTGAGCCAGTGAACTGAACTGAACTGGAGTATAACTTAATCTTTAATAATGGTTATGTTTAACAGCCAATTTGCAAAATCCCCCCCAATTTAACAATTGATTTTCATGATCCAATAAGATGGCTCCAGCATACTGCTCGATAAAAGACAGATCGATGCTGAACAATCAAAAAGTAATATGTAGTCATCAGGTAAAGTCAGATTTGAGACTATTTTGAATTGTAATCTTCTATTTGTGTATGTGCATGTTTGCTGGGGGGAGGGTCAGTTCTGAAAACATACAGATTTTCACTGAACTGGTCCTGTGCTGTTCTCTGGGTGTTTTGGTTTATGATTTTTGCAATGTATTGGACTCTGCTTGTTTGCCTGACTCAACACGGTTTCAGTTCTGAAACACCTGCTAGGGATGCTCCTTTACCTTCTAGAAAGGAGGATGTAATCAAAAAGCAAGGTGATTTCTCAGGGCCATGACACGTTGATAGTGTATGTCACAAACTGCACAAATTAATGGTCAGTTTAGATGCTTTTCTGCTCGTTTCCATCACATCTTCCTTGAACTTCCAAATCTGGGCCTTCATCAATCCTGGGGAAAGTGTGTGATTTTCTAAACAAGTTTATCCCTTCCATCAAGTAAATTCGCTTCTATAAGAAGGCAAATTCTGAAGACTAAATTGGAGTCAACTCTGATTACTGATTTCAAATATGGAAGTAAATGATTCTCAAGGTCAGAAGGAAGGTCATTTCTAGCTTCATGGGCATTGCAGGCACCTTGATCTAATTCTGTCCCTGAAGCTTAGCCCTGTGCACTCCGGCTGCCCCGGAGCCTACAGCTCTCTTGGGAAAGAATTAGCCACAGAGGAGGGTTTAATGAGCCTGACAGTCTTCCATGGCTCCTGTGTGCCTCTTGACAGCAGGGTGTAAAATGCTCCCCAGGGGCTAGTAAGACAATAAAATCTCAGAGTTGAAAGGCAGCTGAGCTCTGAGAGTAATCCAACTTTTCTGTTTCACACATGGGGCTACTAATATTCTTGCATGTGAACTCACAGTTCAGAGATGGAGGTGGAGAGTTTGCAGAGCCGAAACCCAAGAGTCTTCGTCTCCATTCAGGAAGACTTTCTCTCATCACACAGGTCCCTTCTCGAGATCATAAGAGGCTGCACTGCATATAATTTAGGCAGGGCTGTCGAGCTCCAAATGTCACAGTGCTTCAGTAAAAGGAAATCCGAAGAGAAGTAGCAAAAACAGCTCGTGGAAATATTAATATAAGCTGGGGCTCTAACAGGGACTGAGACTTTAATACTAATAATTATTAGTATGAACTGGGAGTCTAATACAAAGGACTGCATGGGGAAGAAGATACTGAAATGGGCTTTGAATGATGAGTGGAGAATCCTTACTTTTAAGCAGAGTATTTGCAATTGTAGTGCTGCTGCTGCTGTTAAGTCACTTCAGTCGTGTTCGACTCTGTGCGACCCTATAGACAGCAGCCCACCAGGCTCCCCCGTCCCTGGGATTCTCCAGGCAAGAACACTGGAGTGGGTTGCCGTCTCCTTCTCCAATGCATGAAAGTGAAAAGTGAAAAGTGAAAGTGAAGTCGCTCAGTCGTGTCCGACTTTTCGCGACCCCACGGACTGCAGACCACCAGGCTCCTCCGTCCATGGGATTTTCCAGACAAGAGTACTGGAGTGGGGTGCCATCGCCTTCTCCGACATCTTAATGCAGCATGGTACACAGTCATCGATTAATATAGTGACTCTCAGTTAAAAGACTTGATATTACCCTTATGCAATCATATGCTTCCTTACATATTTTTACCCAGTTTACAGAATAAAAAATGAGGTATTATTAATAACAGATTTGGAAATAATCACTCCTATATTTTACAGAGCTATCACATCTTTATTATACAGAAATATGGAGATATAGACAAACTGGTATAGATTTGTACCAAGATTTCATAAAATTAAGTAAAGGGTTCATTCTATTATGAAAAGGCAATCCTAAATGGTAAAGGATATTTAAAAGCATATGTTGATAAATAGGTCTGTTTATTAAAGTATGATTTATATATGATGAATGCATAGGTCTTAAGTTTATGATTTGTTTCCCAAAATATATACAGCTATATAAATCATACCCCCACTTAGAAGTAGATTAATTTCTTCAATTTAGAAGGACATTTAGGACTCTTCCAAGTCAAATCTCAAATCCTCCCCCACTTTTAGGATTTTATGTGCATATTGTTAATGTTATTGGTTATTTTTTGAAAGTTAAAACATGCCAAGATGGATACCATTTAGTCTCGTGTATTATTTTTCCTCATATATTGCTGAATTTGATTTACCAATATTTTGTTTAGAATATTTGAACCATTTTCTTGAGAGATATTGGCCTATAATTCTGTTTTCTTGCAATGTTTTGTCTGCCTTTGGAGCTATGGATATATTTGTCTCATAGAATGAGTTGGAGACCTTTCTTCAGTCTGACTTTCTGAGTTTCGGTGAGATTAATATTATTTCTCTCATAATTGGTGATAGAATTTGCCAGTAAGTCCACTTCTTTGTGCAGTTATCCTCTGGAGAAGCCTCTTTTCACATTTCATATTTCTTTTTCATTTTTCTGTATCATGTGTTTTTAGAATAATTTGTCTATTATATCTAAGTTGTTGAATTTATTGGCAGAATTTTCATGCTAATATGCTTTTATTGTTTTTAATGCCTTTTAGATCTTCAGTGATTTTTCCTGTCATTCCTGATACTGCTAATATTTTTTCTATTGATCAATTTCTTTAGAGATCTATGTATTTTTGACTCATTTTCATTTTAATGATGTATTATCTAATTTTTATTGTTTCCTTCTATCTAAACATTTTGAGTTTAATGTCCTTACT
>SJYT01022713.1:60564-112145 GCA_006410635.1 Cephalophus harveyi
CTTCTCAATTTTTACTTTATTGTTCAGTCTCAAGGCTTATTAGAAAATCTAGAGATGAAAATTAACTAAAATTTTAGTGGTAAAAATCAGTTGGATCATTCCCAGGAATTTTACACACACATTTACTAAGTATTGTTATAATACCAGCACAAAAAGTGATCAAAACTAGGTTCCTGACTAGAAAAACTGAAAACATAACAAGCTGCATATCTAAATAGGAGCATCATTAAAAAATACTTTCATTTATTTTTAAGATTACACTTAATTTTACAAAGATGGTGGCTATTTTTTTTATCCTTAATGTGTGCCTCATCCTATGCTAAAAATATTAAGTATTGTCTTTTGATCTTGCAAGATAAATATTATTATCCTCACTAAAAATGAAGGAACTGAGGGTCAAAGAATTCAAGTATAATAACTCACTCCAAGACTTAGAGCTAGAAAAGGTCATATAAGAATTTGGATATAATAACTGACCCTAAGTCAATTCACTTTTTGTGTGTCAACAAATATTAGCAACAATTTCTTCAGTAGAAAGTTTGCTGTGAAAACATTTTATAATTCAGATGTGATTTAATGTGCTAATGGGAAGAAGCACAAGCTGGAATCAAGATTGCCAGGAGAAATATCTATAACCTCAGATATGCAGATGACACCACCCTTATGGCAGAAAGTGAAGAGGAATTAAAAAGCCTCTTGACGAAAGCGAAAGAGGAGAATGAAAAAGTTGGCTTAAAGCTCAACATTCAGAAAACGAAGATCATGGCATCTGGTCCCAACACTTCATGGGAAATAGATGGGGAAACAGTGGGAATAGTGTCAGACTTTATTTTTGGGGGCTCAAAAATCACTGCAGATGGTGATTGCAGCCATGAAATTAAAAGATGTTTACTCCTTGGAAGGAAAGTTATGACCAACCTAGTTAGCATATTCAAAAGCAGAGACATTACTTTGCCAACAACGGTCCGTCTAGTCAAGGCTATGATTTTTCCAGTGGTCATGAATGGATGTGAAAGTTAGAGTGTGAAGAAAGCTGAGTGTCAAAGAATTGATGCTTTTGAAGTGTGGTGTTGGAGAAGATACTCTTTAGAGTCCCTTGGACTGCAAGGAGATGCAACCAGTCCATTCTAAAGGAGATCAGCCCTGGGATTTCTTTGGAAGGACTGATGCTAAAGCTGAAACTCCAGTACTTTGGCCACCTCATGCGAAGAGTTGACTCATTGGAAAAGACTCTGATGCAGGGAGGGGTTGGGGGCAGGAGGAGAAGGGGATGACAGAGGATGAGATGGTTGGATGGCATCATCGACTCAATGGAGATGAGTTTGGGTGTACTCTGGGAGCTGATGATGGACAGGGAGGCCTGGTGTGCTGCGATTCATGGGGTCACAAAGAGTCAGACACGACTGAGCCACTGAACTGAACTGAATGGTTTAGAATTAAAAGACCAGATGTAAATTCCCTCAGGCAAGTCGTTTACTTTTCTGGGTCAGAGTTTCCTGGGAGTTACTGAGAATATCAAGTGGCTGGAATAGCATGGGTGTTTCCTAGATTTTTTAAATAGATGAAACTATGAATAAATGTAACCTTTCTGTTATAGATATATATGTAAGTATTCAATTAGAATGACAGGAAAGAAAGATATGTTTGAATTACTGTTTGTAAATAAGAATTTTTAAAAACATTTTTTTATTTGAAGTAGGGTCTAATAAATTACTAAGGCAAGGGATCTTATGCAAAAAGATATATTAATGCAAATATATTATTAATACAATCTACACTAATACAATATTTTAATTACTATACTTTGCTTTTGTTAAAATAAATGGTACTTGGTTTCTTAGAATAAGTGACTCCTTTGAAGTGATATCCTGCCGCATCACTTCATGGCAAAGAGATGGGGAAACAATGCAAACAGTGACAGACTTTATTTTCTTGGGTTCCAAAATGACTGCAGGTGATGACCACAGCAATGAAATTAAAAGACACTTGCTCCTTGGAAGAAAAGCTATGAACAACCTAGATAGCATATTAAAAATCAGAGACATTGCTTTGCCAACAAAGGTCCATCTAGTCAAAGCTATGGTTTTTCCAGTAGTCATGTATGGGTGTGAGAGCTGGACTATAAAGAAAGCTGAGTGCCGAAGAATTGATGCTTTTGAACTGTGGTGTTGGAGAAGACTCTCGAGAGTTCTTTGTACTGCAAGGAGATCCAACATGTCCACCCTAAAGCAAATCAGTCCTGAATATTCATTGGAAGGACTGATATTAAAGCTGAACTCCAATCCTTTGGCCACCTGATGCAAAGAACTATTTCACTGGAAAAGACACCGATGCTGGGAAAGTTAAAGGCGGGAGGAGAAGGGGACGACAGAGGATGAGATGGTTGGATGGCATCACTGACTCTATGGACATGAGTTTGAGTAAACTCCAGGAGTTGGTGATGGACAGGGAGGCCTGGCATGCTGCAGTCCATGGGGTCACAAAGAGTCGGACACTATTGAGCGACTGAACTGAACTGAACTTACTACACATACATTTGTTCATTGTCTGTCCCTTGATTCCATCAAATGCAGAGAGATTCAACAGTTTCTGAAATGTGATTAGATTTTTTTATTTAAAGAATCAAAGAGGCTTTAGTCAAACATAATGTATGAGACAATAAAAACCAGAAGGAAGATATATTTGAAGCAGAATGATGTGGCCATTAAGATACTGATATTTGAAGTCATTTGAATAATTTACTTATTCTTGACTCTAACACATGATGGCAGCTGAGTTGACATTTGTTTGCCTCAGTTTCTGTATCTGTGATTTAAGACAACCATAGTTCCTATATATGGCACAGTCTTCCTGTAATCATTGAGAGAAATAAAGACTATTTTGCATTGTTGTTATTATTGTTTAGTTGCTAAGTCATGTCTGACTCTTTTGTGACCCCATGCCCACCAGGCTCCTCTCTCCATGGGATTTCCCAAGCAAGAATCCTGGAGTGGGTTGCCATTTCCTTCTCCAGGGGATATTCCTGACTCAGGGATTGAACGTGCATCTCTTGTGTCTCCTGCATTGACAGGCAGTTCTTTACAACTGGCACCATCAGGGAAGCACTGGGGATGTTGCTGGAAAGACTGGATTAGAGCGTCCATATAGGCGACTTGCACTGTATCAGGACCTTCGATAAGGCTCAGTGGCCACGAGCGTGTGTTCTTCTCCTGCATAAAACTCTGGGTTTTCCAGGGTGTCACACATACATGTTGCAGAAGTTCTTGGATCCCACTGTTTAATTAAAGCATCCAGGTGACTGGCTCCCTTCTCCAGGTCCCTTCATCTGCTCTGGAGAAATTTCTAGGAGAGACACAAAGCAAACAAAGCCAGTCCAGCTCTTCTCCCAGAAGGAAGCAGCTTCATCCTAGTATTTCTGCTGTCTGGGTCTGCTCCTGAGTCCTGGGTTGTCAGAGGCCTCTGCTCTAGTGTATTTAGAATTAGGAGCACCCACAGCCTTAGCAGGCATGCTGTGCTCTGCATTTTTACAAACTGGCACATCATCTCAGTTAGTTCAAAGGGAGAAGGGGAACAGGCAGAAACCTCACATCTGGACTTCTCTAATTTGTATGCACAGTCACAGGTGATCTTGTGAAAGACAAAACAACTGCCCTACTTTTTAAAGGAAAAAAAAAAAATGTGACAAGTTTAGGTGATAAGCCCCATGTCCTACAACCACTACTGGGACTGACAGACAGAAAGACATTTCCAAACTATCAATGAATCATCACCAATGGATAAAATGAATGATGATGTTAGAGAAAATGGCTCAATTATCTATTTTCTCCACAGAAAATTAGGTTTAAGAAACACTATTAAGTGAAGAGACGATCAAAAGTATGCAGCCAAAAATAATAAAGAATGTTACTGCAGAATTCTGTCAGGCAGTTAATTAATACAAATACTATGCTAATTTTTATGGATGCTGTGATATCTGTTCACTTCTAATTTGTTGTTTTTGAGTAATTTCTTTTATCATTCTAATTAAATAGTCTGTTTTACAGCTTACTTTTTATCACTCATTGGAAAAGACCCTGACGCTGGGAAAGATTGAGGGCAGGAGGAGAAGGCGGAAACAGAGGATGAAAAGGTTGGATGGCATCACTGACTCAATGGACCTGAGTTTGAGCAAATTCTGGGAGATAGTGAAGGACAGCTTGGAGAAGGGAATGGCAACCCACTCCAGTGTTCTTGCCTAGAGAATCGCAGGGACGGGGGATCCTGGTGGCTGCCGTCTATGGGGTCGCACAGAGTCGGACACGACTGAAGTGACTTAGCAGCAGTAGCAGTGAAGGACAGGGAAGCCTGATGTGCTGCAGTTCACGGGTCGCAAAGAATTGGACATAATTTAGTTAGTGAACAACTTTTCTTTAAACATAAAACTCTGCCTGAACTTTCAGCACCTAAAATCCTGGATTAGAGGCCTTTGATGTATCATTTTTCTCAGCAAAGGATGACCCAACTGTCACACATGTGGCTACAGAGTTCCTAAGTGTACTCACCTGGGGACCACAGTGGCTGGTAAGGGTCTTATTAGAAAGTGAAATAAAGAAAGAAACCAACACCCAAACCCATCTTTAATCACAGCGTGTAGGCTGTTATGGATGAAGACTGACAAAGATATATGGAAAATGTGGCCCTCTTACCTGTTTCCACTGGACAATTAATCACAGTTTGTCTGGGTAACTGCAGTAGACCAGCTCCTAATGCCTTTCTGTGTAACTCATGCTACACACAGCTACCAGAGTCTTCTTTCTAAAATGTACGTCTGGGAACTTCCCTCGTGGTTAGGTGGCTGAGACTTCAGACCCCCAGTGCAGGGGACCCAGGTTCCATTCCTGGTCAGGGAACTAGACCCTATATGCTGCAACTAAAGATCTCACATCTCACATGTACCACAACTGAGACAAAGTGCAGCACAATAAGTAAATGAATACATATTAAAATAAAATAAAATGTACACCTGCCATATCCTTTACATTTGCTGAGGCCTCTACTGGTCACTACAGTACCTGTGCCCTTTGTAGAGGTTACACAAAGACACGCCTCCTGAAAGATATGAGTCCCATAGGCATATGGCTTCACAAACACATGGAAACTTCATTAGGAAAAAAAAGAAGATGATTTTGCTTTGCCTTTTTTTTTTTTTTTTTTTAAGTACCAGACCTGGGACACAAGGTATGGCATGGTTTACAGAGCTTGAGTGAAATTCCAGTCTCAACTCCCCTTCCTCCAGGCGATTCCTGATCTTAACATCCCAAAGAGGCATTGGGAGACCCAGCTGGCCTGCCTGGTGTGTAGGTGGATGCCAAGCCTCTCAGCATGTTACCTAAGACCTTTAACCACCTACTGTTCTCTTTTACACTAGGAAGTCTAGCAGATCGAAGCTAACTACTAGTCTTCCATTACATCTTGCTTTCTTCCGTGTTTCTTTATTGTGGTACATGTTTCAAAGTTTGTTTCTGCAAAGCCCAAAGACTTTCTTGACTAATTTCTAACCAACTTCGAGACTCAGGTCAAAACATCTCACTCTCCAAGAAATCTTTATCACCCCCGTGACTGCACAGAACATCTTTCTCTCTACTCCATTGGCGTGCTGTGTTCAGCCTTGCTATACAATCCCTGGGGTGGGAAGATCCCCTGCAGGAGGAAATGGCAACCCACTCCAGTGATCTTGCCTGGATAATCCCATGGATAGAGGAGCCTGGTGGGCTAGAGTCCATGGGGTCCCAAAGAGTCAGACACAACTTCCACTGGCATGCTGTGCTCAGCCTTGCTGTACTTACGGCACTGTATCATAATTGGGGGTTGATTTACTCACTGCATCGATGACCACATGGGAGGCCAGTGACTTTGCAACTGAAAACCGTATCTTCGGTTTCTTCTAATTACCTCCACTAACTGCCTTCTCACCATCATCACTACCATCCTCATCACCATGACTTATGGTGGCTGTATAAAGTGACTGTTCCTTCTCACACAAATCAAGGACAGGGGCACATTTTCTTATTCAGCCCAGACTTTCCCCACAGTACCTCCAAACACCACTTCATAATTTATCCGGACTTTAAGTACAATATCGTTAATTGATAGAAGTAATTTTGGTGCCTTTTAATACAGCATATCTCTAGTGAGCAGTAGTCACTGGAGAGCATAAAATGTGCAGGCCATTTTAATTTAACAGTAAGTTCAGAGCTAACTTAAATGTGGGGCTGCAGGGATAAGAGCCTGATGAACTTGGGATGTGTTAGGGCTATTCCACCGTATTGTGTAACTTCATGAAGCAAACTGATTCTCTTACTGAAGAATGAGTGGTGCCTTGAATGCTCTTAAAGCACTGTGCCCTTCATGGGTCCTCATCACCCAGATCTATGCTCCTCACACAGGAGAGATACGTATCCCTGCAGGGTGGTGATCGTGTTTTAGAGGAATACTAAGCCAGGAACTGCTCAATATGGGCTGATGCCTGGGGTGCTCATGTTACCAAAAGATCTGGGGGAAACAGATCTTCTCAGAATGAACACCAACACATCACTGGTGACAAAACTCACGTTTTGGAGATGAAGCATAGAGTTCAAAGAAATTTTCAGTGTATTTCAGGCTGCTTTGTCATGGGTTGCCAGGCTTCTGAATGTTCTTTTCTCTGACTTTAAATCACTCTTCTTCAGGGGAAAATATCAGGATTCCCAAGTTGCTCAGTAATATAGAACCCACCTGCCGATACAGGAGACGCAGGTTTGATCCCTGGGTTGGGAAGATTCCCTGGAGTAGGAAGTAGCTGCTGCTGCTGCTGCTAAGTCACTTCAGTCGTGTCCGACTCTGTGTGACCCCATAGACGGCAGCCCACCAGGCTCCTTTGTCCCTGGGATTCTCCAGGCAAGAACACTGAAGTGGGTTGCTGTTTCCTTCTCCCACTCTACTTTTCTTGCTGGGAAAATTCCATGGACTGAGGAGCCTGGCAGGCTACAGTCTTTGGGATCACAAAGAGTCAGACACGGTGGAACACACACACAGACATACAGGGGAAAATAATGAGGAGTGCATTGCTGAAAATCCAAATTTCAGGATGCAAATTTTTTAAAGATCTGTCCTCTGATTACTTTCTCAGTCTCAGCTATTGCCGAATGTTTCTTCATGCATTCTGTAGCAACTTATGGAAAAACCTTTCTGGCTGACTCAATGTTTTCCAAAGAGGTATGCCATTTTGCATTCCCTCCTTCAATATACTAGGCCTGCAAGTAATCATCACACTTATTAACACTGGAACAAATACTATTGTCTGGTTTTGGCCATCTTAAATGTGTAATGTCATCCCAGTTGTGATTTAAATTTTATTTTTTGAATCAATAATGACACCATATATTTTTATCTGCATACCTACTACTTGCATATCTTCTTTGGTGAAATAAATATTCAAATATTTTGTCCAAATTTTTGAACTGGAATTTTTGGTATTATTGACTTGTTAAGAGTTTATTTTATATCCTGGATTCAAGTTTTTTATTGAATAAATGGCATTGAAATACTGTTTTCATGTATGCTTCTTAAAAGCTTTAAAATCCACTTTCAAAATGAGGTCCAAAAGTGGTTGAAGTGGCTTTATCCTTAAGGCACATGTAGAGTCTCCAAGGTGAGTACTGGGAAGAACAACTTCTGTCTGAAGCTCAGCGATATTTCTAAAGATGTGTCAATAATATATAGTCACTCCCTCATATAATTTGCATAAATATAAATACAAGGCATCTTCCAATCTCTCAAGAAGAGAGGGATGACATTCCCAAAGAGAAACCATGAAGAATAATATATTTTTTATATTCCCTTTCACCTCCTCTCTGCATTTATCCAGATCCCTGTGGGAAAGGCATTCATCCCAGGAAAGTACAGCAAGCAAGTTGAGCAAATGGTGTTGAAGGGCAGACCACGTCAATCAGAATCTTTCCAGTGTGGAATCTGGATTTGTACAATTTACACTCATTTCTTTCTTTCCTCCCGGTTTGAATACTGAGTTTAATCAACCTTTTACAACCTTGAATATTTATTGAAAGGACAGATGCTGAAGATCCAATACCTTGTCTACCTGATGCAAAGAGCCAACTCAGTGGGAAAGACCCTGATGCTGGAGAAGATTGAGGGCAGAAGGGGACAACAGAGGATTATATGGTTCTGACTCAATGGATATGAATTTGAGCAAACTTCGGTAGATAGTGGGCTTTCCAGGTGGTGCTAATGGTAAAGAATCTGCCTGCCAATGCAGGAGGCATAAAAGATGTGGGTTTGATCTCTGGGTTGGGAAGATCCCCTGGAGGAGGGCACGGCAACCCACTCCGTTATTCTTGCCTGGAGAATCCCATGGACATAGGAGCGTGGTGGGCTACAGTCCATAGGGTTGCACAGAGTCGGACACACCTGAAGGGATTTAGCACACGTGCACACAAGCCAGGAGACAGTGAAGGACAGGGAAGCCTTGCATGCTGCAGTCCATGGGGTCACAGAAAGTCAGACATGACTTAGAGACTAAGCAACAAAACTTTACAAAAGGATTATAATCCCTGGAATCATAGAATTTATTGAAATAAAAGGTCTTTAGCTGATATCAATAATAATGATAACTTACATTTATTAAACTGCAATTGGATGGATAAAGATAATTGCTTTAATTGGATGATCGTATTAAATCACTATACCCACATGCAGTCTCTTCCATTTTACTCTGTCAAGTGAGATAGATGTTCAAGGTCAAGTGGCTAGTATATTTCTGTATCTGCCTGACTCCATACACCATGTTCTTGGCCTCTAGCTCTCACTTTTCCAGGTTTTATTGGGGCCAATCCCATCACTGCTTCCACAGGGGGAAGGGAGTGAATGTGAAGATCCTATGGCTGAGAAGTGGCAGAACTAGAATCAGAGCCTAGTTTCCTGATCTCATCATCTCTCAGCTACTTTTTTCAATATCCGATTCTTTGCAACCCCATGAACTGAGCCCACCAGGCTTCTCAGTCCATGGGATTTTCCAGACATGAATACTGGAGTGGGTTGCCATTTCCTTCTCCAGGGGATCTTCCTGACCCAGGGATCGAACCCAGGGCTCCTTCATTGTAGGCAGACGCGTTACCATCTGAGCTACCAGGGAAGCCCTTTTGCAATATACTTTACATCATAAAAGTCAGAATTTCAGAGTTTCTTAAAACTCTGACCTAAAACTCTGACTTAAAACTCTTACCTAGGAGTAACTGTTACTCAACAATACTTAGCATCATGTTAATTGTGGGCCAGTCCTCTAAACCCTTTACGTGGATTAACTCATTTAATCTCCGTAAGGACTGATGTGCTCAGTCACTTCAGTTGTGTCTAACTCTTTGCAACCCCAAGGACTGTAGCCCACCAGGCTTCTCCATCCATGGGATTTTCCATGTAAGAATACTGGAGTGGGTTGCCATGCCTTCCTCCTGGGAATCTTCCAGACCCAGGGATCCAACTTATTTCTCCTCCATTGCAGGCACTGGACCTATAGGTAGGTACTATTATTCCCTCCATTAAACGCATGGAGATGAGTCATCGGTTTGTTAAATGCTCTGCTTAAAAGCACATAATTGGTGAGTGCTAATGAGATGCAGATTTGGGATTGAATCTTGGCAGTCTGGCTCTAGACTTTGCATTTCTGACCATTTAGGTGAGATGCTTCTCTTTCGACCATAGCTGGTATAGGTGGTAGAGCTGAGCTGCCAGCTTCACACAGTGGTGTAGGGAGAAACAGACACCTGCCCGAATGCCGCCCCCCCCCCACCTCACAAATCTGGCACATCTGAAATATTTCCCTTAGAATTATTTAAATTCTGAAGTAGAAGAAGTTTTCGACTTGAAGGACAAAAACGAAGACTACTTTAGATTGTGATGTGCTAGAACTGATGACCTTCAGCAACTGACGTGGTGAATCTGTTTCTGCAGAAGCAAAGTTCCTATTCTTGCATCCAGCGTTTGCTTGGATGAGCAAATGAAAAATTAAAAAATATATATATATCTTAAATAAAAACATATTAATATGAAAGGCAATGTTGTCATTTTTATTATATAATTTTAGTCACTTAGTTGTATCATGACTAACGTCAGTTTGTTTAAAACACTAAGCTTGGTCTAAGATGCATGTTACACCAGTATAATCCATTAAATATTTGTTAAATACTTTTATATTTTGGGTTTACTCTTTCAATAAATATTTTTGAGATCTAATGTATAAAATGCTCACTTGTCAAGACCAATTTATGGTCATTTAATTAATTGGGAATTCAGACTATGACACTGAAATTAAAATGGAGGAAGAGAGGCACTGAGGAGCTAAGTGTTCTTCTTTAAGGGTAAATCCTTCTTTATTTTTAAATACTGTGCCTATGTGCGCAGTACAATACAGAGCATATGGTAGAAGCTAGATCTGTGTTTCTTGAATTAAATGGAGTAGACCTTCACCAAAAATGCACAGCTTTCTCTACTTGTTTATTACAGAAGCATTTTACTAGAGCTGGAGAAGGAAACTGGGTATTTATTTTAATACTGTGTCCCAATTCCTAGAAACAAATTTGTGTTCAATCACTACGTAAATCAAATATCAATGTGTATGCCTCATGCTATTTGTGTTGATGGGGTTATGGAATATGGCTTGAATTAGACATGAATGATGCCATTCTGTACTTTACCAAGTTATTAGAGATTTAAAGAACAGTTGTCTGAAGTGATTTGAGAAGACTTATCATTTGCCAGTATTCTACAGTACCAATGTCTTTCTGCAGTCAACTCCAACATTTTTCATGAGTTGTTACACAATTGGGAAGGGGTTGTTTTCTGATAAATGCCAATGGGCCAGATTTGATTCTATCTTCTTTATTCACTTAACGTTTTTTTTCCCCAGCAGTCCTAAAGTTTTATTGGAGTTTTGCTATTTTACTTCTGCCATAGAATGACTTTGGATTGTACTGAATTTAGAATGATAATGCTTAGAGAAAAATCACATACATAATTTGGCCTGGTTCCTCCATATTAAAAATTAGGAAAATGTGGCCAGTGAAGGTTAGAGTTTCTCCCAAATCATGCAATTAGGTGGTATCAGAGCTGAACCTAAAGTTCACATTTCCTCCTTCCTAGTTCAGAGCTCATTCTATTATAAGTAACCTTATTTAGGATGCAAGCCTATGTTTCTATGTACTATGGAAATATCCCAAATCTCTGCATCAAAATGGCAACCCACTCCAGTATCCTTGCCTGGAAAATTCCATGGAGGAAGGAGCCTGTACAGTCCATGGGGTCGCAAAGAGTCAGACACGACTGAGCAACCTCCCACTCTGCATCAAAATAATTTAGAAAGTAATTTCCTGAGCACACACAGACATACACACACATGCACAAACACGCAATTTTAAACAACTCTAACTTTGGGAGACATCTATAAGTGTATGTGTCAGGAACTGTACAAACTAAATCCCATGTTCTATCATCTAATCTGTGCACAAAACAGCATTTTTTTTTTTCTGCACAAGCTTTTCTATGATACCTAATGTGTGCTGAGCACTATGAATGTCACTGAGAATAAAGGCAAGGGTAGGTCTACACTTCTTAAGAGGTCTCAGTCTAGTGGTAGATACAGATTCACAGATAATTATAACATGATATGGCAAATGTAAAAGATGTACAGAGAAATTCAAAGACATACAGGAGAACTAAATCAGCCAAAGGGAAGTTAGAAAATATTTTGTGGAAAAAGATAAAGTCAAAGCTAAGCCTAAAAAGATGGATAGGGATCATTAAGGTGAAAAAGAGAGATTGGGAAAAGGTGCCATTCTGAGTGGAAGAAATGAACTGTGTAAATGCAGCCATGCGGGGACTTCCCTGGTGGTCCAGGGAAGAAGAATCCACCTTGCAAGGCAGAGGATGTGGATTTGATCCCTGTTTGGGGAACTAATATCCCACATGCTGCAGAGCAACTAAGCCTGAGCCCCACAACTACTGAGGCCCCTTGCCGCAGCTAGAGAGCCAGTGTGCCCAAAGAAGATCTTGCATGCTGCAGCTACCACCTGACTCAGCCAAACAAATAATAAATAAATACATAAAAGCAAAACAAACAAACCAAAAAACCCCAGCCACACAGGATAGGTGGTGGTATCTGAGCCATAGTGGGGGGAAAAAGTGGAATCAGAATAAAAAATGATGTTAGGCTAAAATAGCCGTTTCCCTGTTTATTTACAGCTTCTTTGTCTTTGCTGGCTTTGTTCACATTCCTTGTGATCAGTGATAAGCTTCTTTTCTGGACTTTTTCAGTTGGGAATTAAATTATACTCAGTTGTTAAGAGGGATACAAACATTTCCAGAAGAGGAATGGAGGTAAGGGAAAAAAAAAACAAAACACAACTCTTCCAAAATGAAAACATGAAATGGATGCACAATATTCCAAAATTCTTGATCAGTTGTGCCAGTTCTGTCAGGCAGAAGCCAGAGCTGTTCCTGTCCCTGCAGAATCAGGAACTGCCTTGCAACACACCTTCACCAATTGCAGACTCATCAGGGATACTGCATCAGAGTGGGACGTGGGAAAGAGTGAAAAAAACACAGAAGTCGAAGCAGGTAGACTTTCTCTAAATCTGACCTTGCCTCATTTGTGCACTTTTTCTGAGATTTTCTTTATTGATAGGCAACATGATAATAAGATAATCCCATTCTTCAAGTCAGAAGAAAATTCAATCTGATTCCTTTTTCTGTATGACTGTCCCTCAGTGAATGTTGATTAGCTCACTTCTAATATTTGTAAGTGTAAGTACACCTAACAGAGGGCAAAGTAGAATTATAAAATATTAGAATTTGAAGTTTCCTTAAAAATCAGTTCATGGCTCTTAATGCATTTTTCATCCATTCATTTTTTTATTCATCCATTCATTCATTCATTTAATAAATGTAATTGATCTTCTGCTATGAGCTGGGCACTGCATCTGCCCAGAGATAAGACTTACCCCTCGTGCAGAGAAGGTCACAGTGCAGTGGAAGGCAGGGGCACAGAGACAGACAGGCATTCAGTCCAGTTGGTTCTGTAATAGAATGAGGGCTGGTATAGGAGGGAATGAGGGATTTCTTGTGTTATCAGGTCCAGTGCCAGGTTTGGAGCAGGTGGGTTAGGGCGAGTATTACCTTCCAGACAACAGAGGACTGCCCACAATAGAGGACTGTGCAGTACTGAGGACTGACACAGCACGAGGAAGCCTAATAGAGAGCATGCTCCAGGAGGCAATGGAAGTAGGAGCCAAGAATAGACACTGCAGTAGCAGTCTCTTCCCCTCCTGCTAAGTTCAGTTCAGTTCGGCCGCTCAGTCATGTCCAACTCTTTGTGACCCCATGGACCACAGCACGCCAGGCTTCCCCATCCATCACCAACTCCTGGAGTTTACTCAAACTCATGTCCATTGAGTCAGTGATGCCATCCAACCATCTCATCCCCTGTCATCCCCTTCTCCAGCCTTCAGTCTTTCCCAGCATCAGAGTCTTTTTCAGTGAGTCAGTTCTTCACATCAGGTGGCCAAAGTATTGGAGTTTCAGCTTCAGCATCAGTTCTTCCAATGAATATTTAGCACTGATCTCCTTTAGGATGGATTGGTCGGATCTTCTTGCAGTCCAAGGGACTCTCAAGAGTCTTCTCCAACACCGCAGTTCAAAAGCATTAATTCTTTGGGGCTCAGCTTTCTTTATAGTCCAACTCTCACATCCATACATGACTACTGGAAAGACCATAGCTTTGACTAGACAGACCTTTTTGGCAAAATAATGTCTCTGCTTTTTAATCTAATATATCCCTCCTGCTAAAGCCATGCAATTCTCTTCCCAAATACTTACCTTTACTCTTATCTTGCCCCAATTTGCTTAATCTAGAGTCAGTGCCATCACAATAAAACTGAAAGATTCTGGATGAATGGTGACAATCCCTGAAGACTTGTCCTTGATCTGACCTAGCTTAGCTGATGCTGCCCATCCGTCTGGGTCCTAGGTATTTTCACTCATTAGGATCTTTTTTTTACTAAGCTGATGTTCACAGAAATCCATATACTAAATTACATGTAAACAAATAAACACACAAATGAATGGATAAACAAAAAGAGCTCAGCTTTTCGTTATTCTAGTTGATATACATACATATATTATTAGGTAAATCATTCAAGATAACATTGTTTCTGTCACTCAGCAATTTAATTATCAATAAATTAATGATGTATAATTGGGAATCATATCATTGAACCAAGGTCTCTGGAAATGCACTTAAATTGGGGCAGGGGTTCAGGGACAGGCAGATGTCTAGTGTAATAGAGTATTAACACCAATGTTAAATGTTAGCACTTTTAAGAAAATATAACATTCAGGTTGTGGAATACACCTCAGAGAATTAAGAGTTTGATTCTTTCTAATCCTCAAATCAATACCTACAACAAAACAACAACAAAACAACACAAAAAATAAAATGCTTATCAGTATTGAAAATATCTTCAGATTCACAAAGTAATGTATGTCTCCTTCCTCAATCACATACCTAAGAGCAACTTCTGAAAGTATTCATATCTGAATAGGACCTGACACCAGGACCTCCCAGGTAAATGACTAAAGCAACACCCTAGTAAAAGGTCTCAGTGTTTTGCCACTTCACTTCAGGCTTCAGTTACTTAGGATGCAATTGATTGCTAAATGATAAAGTCACATGCTAATTATATTTTTTCAGAAGTGCATTGAAGGGGTTCTTTGAAGGATCATGCATTGCACATGGGAAAAACACTTTCACATTTGTTAACTTAATGTTTTCAGGAACCTCATTTTGATGATTTGATATTTTGGCAGGGGATTTCAGCCCAAATTGGGCTTCACTTTATTTCTCTGACATCCATATTCTCAAAGAAAAATTTGCCCCTTGCTGTTCTCTGTTTGAATGTTTTTGTTTTTGTTTTTGTTTTTTCTTTCTAGTCTCTCCTGATTGGCACTTCTCATTATAAAAGTTTGGGGAAAACTATTATCACTTCAGAGTCCTCATCATCTATCCTATCTAAACTAGATTCCTCAACTCTTAAACACAGCCTAATCATTTCCACCTTAGCTTATTTTCTAGATAGTTGGTAAAACAAATTCATCTTAACTCTTTATTTTTTTAACTTGTTTATTTTTTGTACAAGAGTATTGGAATCTTATTAGGATGGGGGTCATCTTTCCTAAATGTTTACCACTGTATTTTAGGGACAAGAATAGTGATTATCACATTAAGGGTGTTAAATAAATATTTGATGTTTGAAGGAACAAGTGAGAAAACTGAGGGTTAGAAAGGTTAATTCATACAATTAATAATTTGCAGAGCTGAGACATAAACCAGGGCTTTCTAACTCAAAATCTCCCTGAATCATGACTTACTTCTATTAAATCAGACTATTCGCAGACTATAATATTAGGAAAGCTTCTTTTACAGTGTAAATATACATATGCATATGAAAACTATGAAGGTCAAGTCTTTTATTTTCATGCCTTTTGATTACCTGTACCCGTTTCCCCTCCCACCCACACCTCCGGCAACTACCAACCCGGTCTCTGTCTCTATGAGCTCATTTTTTCTTTTTTTAATTTCACATGCAAGTGAGATCATAGAGTATTTGTCTTTCTCTGACTTATTATTTTTATTATTTCACTTCATTATTTTTCATTTCACTTAGCCTAATATTCTCAAGGTCTATCCATGATGTCACAAATGGCAAGATTTCCTTCCTTCTGGCTGGTAATAGTCATATATTGATTTCATTATCCATTTCTCTATTGACAGACATGTAAGTTGTTTCTATGTCTTGGCTACTGTAAATGCTCCAATGAATATAGGGGCGAAGATATCCTTTCAGAGTCATGATTTTGTTTCCTTTGGATTTACAAACAGAAGTAAATTGCTGGATCTTATTAGCTCTGGCTCTGTTTTTGGTTTTTTGAGGAACGTCCGCACCATTTTCCATAGGGGCTGCATAAATTTATATTCCCACCCATAGTACAAAAAGTTCTCTTTTGTTCACTTGGCACCTCTTGTCTTCTTGCTGACAGCCATTCAGAAAGGTGTGAGGTGGTATCTCAGCAGAGTTGTGGTTTGCGTTTTTCTGATGATTGGTTATGCTGAACATTTTTTCACATATCTGTTGGCTACCTGTATGCCTCCTTCAGAAAAATATCTATTGAGTTCCTCTGCCCATGTTTTCACCAGGTTGTTTGTCTTTTTGTTACTGAGTTACATAAGATTTTTACCTATTTTGGATATATATTTATATACAACCTATATGATAATATATGTTTATATAATATGCATATTTTATTATATATTTACATACATGGGCTTCCCCAGTGACTCAACAGCAAAGAATCTGCCTGCAGTGCAGAAGACAAAGGAGACCTGGATTCAATTCCTGGGTCAGGAAGATCCCCTGGAGGAGGACAAGGCAACCCATTCCAGTATTCTCCCCTGGAGAATTCCATGGAGGAGCCTGGTGGGCTACAGTCCATGGGGTCACTAAGAGTTGGACACAACTGAGTGACTTCACTTTCACTTTTCACTTTCATGCATTGGAGAAGGAAATGGCAGCCCACTCCAGTGTTCTTGCCTGGAGAATCCCAGGGACGGGGGAGCCCGGTGGGCTGCCATCTATGGGGTCACACAGAGTCAGACACGACTGAAGCAACTTAGCAGCAGCAGCAGGTATGTATGTTATATATTTACATATTTACATACATATTTAATATGTTATTAAAATGCTCTTTAAAAAATTTAAAAATGCTTAGGTGGTTGATGATTAGGTTTTAGGCTCAGGTCACAACTTCAACCACTTACTTTCCCAACACTCTTTGTTTTTGTGATTTGGAACAAAAGATCAACAGAATGTACTTTTGAATTATGGAGTGGAGAATAGTGAAAAATGGGAATCTTAAAATAAAAGCGAGAGTCACTATTTTGCAATTCAGGCTCTCTGTCTTTGTCACTGCCTCTGACTTGTCTTTTCCTCGGCTCCCATCTCCTGTCACCCATTTTGAGTGCTGGGTGTTCTATGATTTTTTTTAAATATGTTTGTGATGGATGAAGGTCCACGCAGTGAAGCACACTGTCGGATTCGAGCCATTTATCACCAAATGCTGGCACTCACCTCTGCCATGTTTCTGGGTCTGAGTCATGTCTTTGCTTCTGACAAAATGTCAATGCTATTTGTCACCATCTAATATTTACGTCACATCAGATTGCCACTTGTTGGTCATGGGTCAGAACACTGGACAGACGGCCATTGTCAATGTTTCTTTCACACTCTCCCCCAGGACAATCCTCTCCGCTGTCTCCACCCACCAGGAAAGATGGGATATTTATTACATGTAAATGTCCAGCATGTCACAACCGAGGACAAGATCTGATTCACCCAACATCACTTCCAAGAAATTTTTAGTTTCTTTCCCACTATTTCTAACCACAAAGTCCTAATTAAGATGTCACTGCATTAAATTCTCATGACACAGAATTTCCAGCTTAAGAATGTCGGAGATATTTCTTCAAGGATTCAATAAATGACTGAGAAATACGGAATCAAGGGTCAGCCCAACAAAGGATTTCTGTAAGAGGCTGAGGTTAACCGTCTAGGGAAATTCTCACTCAAAATAAATAAATGACTTAACCTGAGTGACACTGAATCAAAAGGAGTGATTTTGAGCACTGCCAACTGTTACTGATAGAAGTTTTCTTAGTTACCAATCTTTGTTATAAGGACTTGTACCAAAAATTCTTAAATGTTAAGGTGATAAAAACAAAAGTGGAGGATAGTTCTTGTTGATAATGGTACACAGCGTATTATTCACAAGTGAAACACTGTGATGTTTGCGACTTGCTTTTAAAACACTCTGGGAGTGGCGTGGGCAAGTGGGGAGGGGCTAGATAAAACAAGAAGGACAAACTAGTGATGCCTATGGGGAGTGTGTGACGGGGACATGGGAACCAACTGTACTGTCTTCTAGGTTTTGCCTTTAGGTCACAGATGCTCTAGATAGTTCAGGTGAAGAACCAGGTAGACAAATCAAGGTAAATTTGGGACAGGCAGAGGGATTTCGAGGCTTATCCAAGAGGCAGAAACCTTTGTCCAGATATGGAATAACACCAGAAACAGTATAAAGACAAGCAGGAAGAACAGAGCATGTGTGCCCTGAAAGAGCTGGAAGTGATTCTCTGACTGTTGGGCTCCCTCCGCTGATGTTCTTCTGGTCCCTTCACCTTAAAGGTTGTTTCAGGCACAAGCATCATTTTACTGAGATGTTTCCCCCATTCAACTTTCTCACCCAATACATCAGCAGTTTCTGTTATGTCCACGTTGCCTATCACGGTTCTCGGCACATTGCAGATATTCAACAAATGCTTGTTGAATTTATTAAAGAATACTATTGTCTAGATATAAACTTAAACCACTTGCAGCAGAATAGGGCCTGAAGTGGGGGAATCCTATCAAAGGAAGTGCCTTCCTGTTTCCGATTGGATTACTGGCAAGAAGGTACAGAGGGGCATCCAAAAGTTTCTTCAGGAGGGCCAACTTTGCAAGGTCCTATCTAGAGAAGTTGTTGACACGTTCATCCCTTCTGCTGTAACAGGAACATTCAGAAAATCTCCACTGTGTATAGGATTCTGTCCTAATTGGGGGTAAAGGAGAGACAACAAAACAGAGACAAGGCTTCTATTTTCAGCTTCGAATGACACAGAAGTGCCAATGGGGTAATTACACTACATGATCCGGCTCTGCCAAGCAATAACAATCTGCAACTTGGGTTTTATAATTTACCTTCTCAAAGTTTCAGTTTTCTGTTGATTCTGTTATTTCTGGAAATCATACAAATGCCTACTTCAGAAAGGTATCTTTTGTTCTTACAAACACATTTCAGGGACTTATTACTTGCCTGCCCCAGAGGCTCACAGTGCCGATCGGACACACAGCCTTCCGGTCCCCTACTCTTTTCACGAGTCATTCCAGCTCTTCCCTGAGTCTGTGTTCCTGTCCATCTCCAGGGCAGGGGCCATGCCTTACCATGTGTGCACAGCTGCACTTATGCCTGATAAAACACATTCAGATACTTGGAATGGATCCTTGCAAAGAACTCTAGAGAACACAGCATCTTGCAAATCTATAAGCTTGTTTCAGAGCAACTGAGAAATAATGCTAAAAGAAGTTAGTTGCTTGATATTATAGAATACTGATTAAGACAACAGAAAAAGGAAAAAACAAACAAAAAACAAAAACAAATTATGATGACCTATGGCCCCACACTGGGGCGAAACTGCAAAGGACAAACAAAGTCTCTTTTCATATTTGATTTCAAAATTGCCACCCCAAATGCAAATCATTATCTCCCCATTAAGCCCAGCAGCGCAACTCATTCTTTCAGCAATTGTGCATGAGCTGAGCTAATTTGAACCAGAATGTTCAAATTCTGACAGCAACATGAGAGTTGAACATTGAAATTGAGCAAATCCCCAATTGCATACTTAGCTTCACAGTATCACTCTTTCGTTTCATATTGAATGTTCACACATTCCTCTTCCTATCCAACACATATTAATATAATTAGCAAAAGCAATAGAATTTTTAACACCATTAATTTGTTCTTCTCAATTTTACATAAACTTAGTAAATCCTTGTAAGCGTATGATGAATCTAGAGTTTAAACATCCAAGAGGGAAAAATCATGGAAGAGATAAATTAATGAAGGATATGAAAAGATGGCGGAGAAGGTGATGGCACCCCACTGCAGTACTCCTGCCTGGAAACTCCCATGGATGGAGGAGCCTGGTAGGCTGCAGTCCATGGGATCGCTGAGTCAGACATGACTGAGCGACTTTACTTTCACTTTTCACTTTCATGCATTGGAGAAGGAAATGGCAACCCACTCCAGTGTTCTTGCCTGGAGAATCCCAGGGATGGCGGAGCCCAATAGGCTGCCATCTGTGGGGTCGCACAGAGTCGGACACGACTGAAGTGACTTAGCAGCACAGCATGAAAAGATGGAAAGAAGTACGTTTGAGTTCTTGTCTAGCTTACGTGCTAATGCCTACGGATTTACGGATTTATGTAACCTCCCTGAACTTCACTGTTCTGGTTTTCAAATGAGGTAAAAGTCACTCATAGTTCATTCCTCATGGGAATCTTAGGTTAAGTACAAAAAGTTGGCTTAAGAATTTGGTAAACCAGATAACATCAGTCAAAGAGGCTATGCATTAGGCAGTTCTAGATCTTTAGATGAATTACAAATTATTGTTTCTCTCAACAGTTTCAAAATAAAAAAAATAAATTATCTGGGTTTTTAACTCTCATAGGTACACACAAAAAAATTTATAATTAAGGCTATAGTTTTGAAAGTCATTTTGCCTAAAAAAACAGAATAGTGTTTAAGTGTTTATTTTTTCATAAACATTGCTAGAGAATAACATTATCCTATTTTCGTTTCTCCTTTTTAATTTCTGTGTCTTCCTCTCTTGCTCCCTTCCTCTATTCCTTTTTAAAATTCTCCTTTTTCTTCCTTCCTCCTTCCCTCTCTCCTTCCCTTCCTAATATTTGCATATTTAATTTCTGTGGTAGCTTCACCATCTTTAAAGTGCAAACAAATATATCTTCTTCACAATGCTGATTTGAGGATTAAATAAAGCACGTAAACACTTGTAACATAACACCTGGCATTTATCACATCTTTAATATGTCTTCATTTTGTTCCTGCTTTTTCTTTGAATTTCTTCCTTTTATTCTTTTCCTCAATCTTCTCCTGTTGTTTTCTCTGTCTTTTCTTCCTTAGTTCATCCCTACTCTTGTGTCCTCTCCTTTCCTGATTTTCTCCCTGGATAGAACCTATTCTAATATGGGTCACCAAGTCATTACTACCCAGTCATCAAGTAGTACATAATCAGGATCAGGCTTTTAGTGAACATTGGGGTAATTGTTATGTTTCTATGCAAACATGCTAAGTCACTTCAGTCATGTCTGTCTCTTTGCAATCCCACCAGGCTCCTCTGTCCATGGGATTCTCCAGGCAAGAATACTGGAGTGGGTTGCCATTCTCTTCTCCAGGGGATCTTCCCAACCCAGGGATCAAACCCCTGTCTCCTGTGTCCCCTGAATTGCAAGGGAATTCTTTACCACTGAGCCACCAGGAAAGCCCCATGTTTCCATATCACTCCTCTTTTATATTGCTTTTCTATTTATTACATGCTGAGCATATATTCAAGGATGTTTGTAAAATGTACATGTTTACAGAATGATACAAAATGCCTAAGTACCCCAGACCCTTAACATTTAGGAAACAGGATATAAGGTTAATTCTGGATCTCATGTTTGGTCTTCTCTAGTTTCATCTGTCTCTTCTGCTGTGGCTTGTTCACATTTTGCATTTTCCTTATGGTATTACCTTTCAGTTCTCTCTAAGCCTTAAAGTTAGGCAGCGGCATAATCACAGCTGGTGTGCAAGTTTCCTTCATGCTGTCCTCTCATGACCCTCTGCCTAAAGTTAGGATGTATAAACTGATCTAGCAATTTCACTTCTAAGAAATAAAAATCAGAAGTAAAACAAAGGGAAAGATAACAAAGTACAAAGCAAGGGCAGAGAGTAAGGCTTTGGAAGGTGCTGATAGCTTCCATCTTCAGTGGGGAGCCTGATCACCTGGAAGCAGCTGCCTAGAGCACTGGACACCTGAAGAAGGATCTGTGCTCATATACTGAAGGAAAGAACACCACTCACCCAGTGACACCTGCCTTGGACTTTGGGTGAGAGCAATGGCATGTGTATGTGGGGCTTTCTAACCTTCATGGTCAAAAATATGTGCTGGGGGAAAAAAAAGGTGAAAATATTTGGAAAGAATTTTAAATAATATCTATAATCTTTGTCTAATTATTTCTTTCGGCAAATATTTACTGAGCACCTACTGAGTTCTAACTGCTGAGAATAAAGCAGCAATAAAGAAAGAAATAAAAGAGGAAAATGCCCCATCTTCACACAGTCTAGTGAGAAGAAAAGGGACAGAGAGAAGTAAATTGTTTAGTATGGTGGGAAGCAATAAATGTGATGGCAAAAAAATCATCAGGCAAGGGTGATAGGGAATAGGAGAAAGCTTGTTTGAAAATGAGAGGTCATGAGTAGATGGCAAACAGGTGGTTTTGAAGAATATAAATCATAAAATTGGCTGCTGTGGTTCGATAATCCATGTCAGTTCAGTTTACTGAAAAAGACAACACTCTTGATCCTAATATTCAGAAAATTCATTGCTTAAGATAATTTACGGAAATTGTCCATTTTGACATAGGGAGAGACTAGTCCTTCTAGAGATCACATGCCAGTTGATGCCTAAACACTGATTCCTTTAATCATTCCACAGATTCATAGGTACTTGAATTCTTACCTTGTGCTTGGTTACATCAGTGCAATGAGCAAAGATGCTGCTTTCATGGAGCCACCAGATCTTAGCCTTCACTGCAGTGGTCTAAGATAGGTTTTTAGCATCGTCTTTTGCATATCAGAAATGACAGGCTCAAAAGTATTTCCCAAGCTCACACAGATACTAAATTAAGAATTTGAATTCATGTTCTTGTTAGCTTGTATCCAAAATACATTCATATACTATATCACACCAGATTTGTATGATCTCAGCATTTGGTATTAGAACAACATTCATATCTAGAAACCATTTGCAAATGCAGAAGACTTAAGAGATGTGGGTTCGATCCCCGAGTCAGGAAGAACCCCTGGAAGAGGGCAGAGCAATGCATTCTAGTATTCTTGATTGGAGAATCCCCATGGACAGGGGAGCCTGGCGGGCTGCAGTTCTACAACCCATGGGTTGCAGAGTCGGACACAACTAAGCAAGCACACGCGCATGCGCGCACACACACACATTTATTAAGCCTCTCTAAGAAGTGCATCTGGAATTGGAATTTGTCTTGTGCCTACATGGTATTTAGGAAACATGTGTGAGTTCTCTGAATGTTGATGACAATCAACTTGCATTTAATGAGGAGTTTCTGAGTCTGGTGTTGAAAATGTAACATTTTAAAAGAAAAAATTCTCTTTTCTTTAGATTTTAACAGATCTAAGAAGCTGTCGTTCTCAGTGAGAAACAGATGACGAGAACAATATCCGTAAACAGAACAGTGGTTTAATGGGAATTTTATTACCTTGTGTGGCTTCAACATCTACATAAGAACCCTTCCTTACAGTCTGCAAGTCCCTCCATGACGCTCTACATAAGCTTTATCAAATTTTGTAGCTTTCAGGTGGGATAAATAAAAATGACCTGGAATAGGTTTCATCCAACTAGATGGACTTTTGTTGAGAACTATCAGTTTTTTCTAATAGAATCTATATATTTCCTGGCACATGCCATATGATTGATTGTGGCTTTTCAACCTTTTTAGGTAATTTTCCTGTCTCTGTGTGCTTTAATGACTATATGGTCTTGCTTTGTCATTTAAAGGTCAACATATTCAATATGTATCCAATTTGTGTTCATTTACTTGAACTCCATAAATACTCCTTTGTTCATTTGCACATGAGCCATATTTCTCTTAGGAAGGACTTTCTGTTCTAAAAAAATAAACTTATTGGCTGCTACGTAGAAACTTGTAATAAATTTTTGCTACAGTAGTTGACTGACTTATGCTACACTATTATTGTTACTATATATGAGATTTCCAAGGTCATGATTGAGACCACCATATACTCCCAGGGGGATGCACAATCATGGAGGAAATATACCTTTCAAGAAAAGAATGAGAAACAAGTGAGAGAATGTCATTAGGATGTCTGTTAAAAAATGATGGAAGAGGATATAGTGTGACAGAATGGCATTGACAAGAAATAGAAAACACACATGGGTCCAATTCTCATGTAACTCTCTAGAGATAAAGAAGAACTATGATATATTAAAAACAGCATGAAAATGTGACCCACAGTACATTAAACACATAGCATAAAATAACTTCAATTGCAGGTTGCATGTAATCATTTATCTATTTATATATACACACACATACACATGCATAGATGTGCATCTATATTTAACACACAAATATTTGGGGAGATGAAGGAAAACATCTTGCTTGTAGTAGAGTATAGGGTGTTTGAACTCAGAAAATTCTAGGTTCAAAAATTGCTAGTATTAACTATGACTTTGGGAAAGACACCTAACGATTACAGTCTAAATTACTCCCTTTAGAAAGCAGGGGGATTATTGTACTTATTAGAATTAACACAATGACAGAGAAATAAAGGGTGAAAGATACTGAGCATAGTGGGTAATGCTTTTAAAAAGTTAGTTCCCTGTCTTTTTTTGCAAAGAGCACTGTGGGGTCCGAGTTTTGGAGAGAAGGGCAAAGGGAATCAAATAGGTGTTCTGCCCTGAATCTGTGCACAGACTGAAAGTCAAAGTAAGACACATGCATGTGACTGTGTCTGCATGAGTGTGTGCCAGTGAAGTCACAGGTGCTGCAAAGCGGTGGCGAAAAAGGACCACAGGAGTTTGTAAGAAGGAAGGAATCAGAAGTCAAAAGAAGAAATATAATTTGGTTCAGAGTTATTGCATTTCAAATTCTGAGAGGCCTCCTAAGGTCTGCCTCATTCAGGGCAGTTGTTTCTCCATGTCCGGTCTGATGAACCCATGATACACACTGAGCCCAGACGAGAGGCGCCCTGCTCACTGTTTCCACCTTCCCCCAGCCAGATTTGCTTTTTCTCCCACTGGGATTGTTCAGTGGTTCTTCCTTGTTTGTCTGCCTCAAACTCAAGCTTGACTCCTTCCATCCACTCTGCATATATGGCTAGAGATCTGATGTGACACTCTTGCCTAATAATAATAATGGCAATTAAGAAGGACCTGGGAGAAAAAAGATGAACAAAGAATTTTTTTTAAAGTCTGTAAATAAGTCCTTGCACAAGTATGATGATACGCTCAATTGAATTAGGAATCACAGTGAGTTATATGACCTGGTTGCAGTAATTGCATTAAGCAACCATATTATTTCAATAATAAAATAAACCCATTGAAACAGAGTATTTTCTAAGGTAATTATTTAACTAATTCAAAAGTGGCGGGAGGATAGATGTTCCAATCTTTGCATTTTATTATCTCCTTACTGCATTCAGCCCAAAAAACAGTCTTTGGCAATTGAGCTTCTTTACATTCATGGAGAAGTCTCATTTTCACAAAGTTTTAATGTACATGTCCTTATTTCATTTGTATACAAAGATGTCATTCTGAAGGGTTCCTATCTAAATTCCTCCTTCAGGATGGTCTAGATCTGACGACCTGCTGTATCTCCCAGAGCAGGGGTGCACAGCCACTCCCGTCTCCCGCTGATCCCGTATCATTTGCAGGATGTTTGTGAAGCAAGGGGAGCAGGGGCTGCACCATGTGCTGGCTGCTGCCTCTGCGGCAGCAAGCCCAGAGCTCGGCCAGCCGTGCATGCTCACAGACTGTCTGTGCCACAGATATGGGAGTGAAGGGACAAGGTGGTGCCCTTCTCTGCATTTTGCTGCTCTGGACAATGTGGTCTGTAGAGGTTATAAATTAACCCAATTCTCTCAGCAAGTGTTAGCTTTAAACAGGTCCAATAAGTAATTCAGCGAAACCCTGACTTGCAGCATCCTTGGACATATCCCAGCAAGTGCTAGTTCCCTGATAGCTCAGTTGGTAAAGAATCCACCTGCAATGCAAGAGACCCCAGTTCAATTCCTGGGTCAGGAAGATCCCCTGGAGAAGGGATAGGCTACCCACTCCAGTATTCTTGGGCTTCCCTGGTGGCTCAGATGGCAAAGAATCCGCATGCAATGTGGGAGATCTGGGTTCTGTCCCTGGGCTGGGAAGATCCCCTGGAGAAGGGAAAGGCTACCCACTCCAGTATTCTAGCCTGGAGAATTCCATGGACTGCATAGTCGATGGGGTCGCAAAGACTCAGACACGACTGAGCGACTTTCACTTCACTTCAGTAAGTGACTCAGTGAAACCCTGACTTGCTGCATCCTTGGAAATGTTGATTAGCCTGCCCAGATTTCAATTTGTCCTCGACTCTAGATGATGATTGAGGTTATGAACACCAATCCATGCTGATTGTGTCCAAAACCCATTTGCTAGTTGTGTGATCCTGACCTAGTCAGTTTACCATTCTGGTTTTCATTTGTAAACTGTGAATATAAGTATCTACTTATAGGGTCACTGAGAGAATAAAATGAACTAATATGATACAAAATACTACTATTCTACAATATAATTGAGGCATTAGCTAAGTCCTTATTGTTGCTGTTATTCACATTATTGCTTATATTTTGTTACTATTTAAATGAGACATTAGACTATTGTTGTTTAGCCACCCAGTCATGCCTGACTCTTTGCAACCCCATGGACGGCAGCACACCAGGCCTTCCTGTCCCTCACCATCTCCCAAAGCTTGCCCAAGTTCATGTCCATTGCACCAGTGAAGACATCCAGCCATCTCATCCTCTGATGCCCTCTTCTCTTCCTGCCCTCAATCTTTCCCAGCATCAGGGACTTTCCAATGAGTCAGCTGTTTGCATCAAATGACCAAAATACTGGAGGTTCAACTTCACTCTATTACACTATACTACACACTGTATAATAAGATGAGATAGTGGAAGTAAAATGCACAGCACAGTGTCTGGTACAGAGTAAACAAATAATAGCTGACTTTATTTCTAGTAATAGTGCCGGTACTAGAGGGGCTTCCCTTTAGCTCAGACAGTACATGAAGCATCCGCCTGCAATGTAGGAGCCCTGGGTTCGATCTCTTGGTCGGGAAGATCCCCTGGAGAAGGAAATGACAACCCACTCCAGAATCCTTGCCTGGAAAATCCCATGGACAGAGGAGCCTGGCAGACTACAGTCCTCGAGGCTGCAAAGAGTTGGACATGACTGAGCAACTAACACAAGCACACCAGAACTAGCAGCAGCAGCATTATCATTGAGCCTTATTCTTTCTAGAGCACAATTGATCACCAATAGTATGGCAACAAAAGTTATAGAAATAGTAATAGTTGACACTGACTGTCCACTCACTCACCATTTTACATGCATTAAATCCCCAGAGAGACAAAAGGAGAGGCAGTCAAGATAAGGGCCCTGTAGCCACATGACTGGAATCTGCATCCATGTATGCCACTTGCTCACTACGTGGCTTCGGATGAACCTTTCTGTGCCTGTCTTTGGATGAATAACGATGCACTATCTCAAAGTTTTATTCTCATAAGGTAGCATTATTCTTTTGTTCTTGTAACAACTTTAAGTACTTTATGCTAATATTATGTCCATTATAGAGCCATGTAAGTTGACATAAGAGATACCCATGTAGCCCAGTGGTAAATAACACACCTGTCAATTCAGGTTCAATTCCTGGGTCTGGATGATCCCCTGGAAAAGAAAAGGACAACTGACTCCACGGAGTCATTAAGAGTCAAACACAGCTGAGCATGAACACACGCCAAGCTGAAATGTGGAGGTTGAATTACTTTCCCAAATTTAAACAGCAATTCAGTGTCAGGGCTGGACTTTGATCCAAGTCACCCTGATTCTAGAGCCTGTGTTCTTGTCAATATATGATAGAGTCCCACCCCTCAAGAGACAGGTGGGGTTTCAGACGCACGGAGGGGATTCCTGCCATGCTGCCCATCTCCATATGCTGTTGATGCCCTGTGTACCCCAACTTTTCCTGACTTGGACCTGTAGTAATAGCTCTCTTGTAATATGGCTTCACACAGTAGCTTTATTATAGGCAATTTACTTGTAAATATTCCCAGAAAATTATGAAATAACATTTTTTCAGAAAATAGGTAGTGATTTCTTTTTAAATCTTGATTATTTAGCCCTTAATTTCTACTGATTACAACATTGAGTGGGGCTTCCCTGATGGCTCAGATGGTTAAGAATATGCCTGCAATGCAGGAGACCTGAGTTCAATGGCTAGGCTGAGAAGATCCCTTGGAGGAGGAAATGGCACCACACTCCAGTATTCTTACCGGGAGAATCTCATGGACAGAGGAGCCTGGCAGGCGATGATGTAGCAAAGAGTCAGACACAACTGAGCGACTAACTCTTCACTTTCACACATTGAGAATGGCCTCACCTTCATTAATATTTTCCTCTTTCCTCCCCTGAGAAGGAAATGGCAACCCACTCCAGTATTCTTGCCCAGAGAATCCTGTGGAGAGAGGAGCCTGGTGGGCTGCCGTCTATGGGGTCACACTGAGTGGGACATGACTGAAGCTATTTAGCAGCAGAAGCAGCTTTCCTCCCCATACCAGTGCAAGGTAATCATTGTCATATTTCTTGTCCATTCACCCAACTGGATTTTTATTGCATATCAGACGCCACTACACAAGCTGGAGGTACAAAGAGATGAGTCAGATAGTCTTGGTCCCTTGGGAAGATACCGTCTAGTCTGGCTTGGTTTTAACTGCGGGGTCTTCCTAGCTCTTCTGCCTACCATCCGTAATGTCAGAATTACAAGGGACATGCCTTTCCACTAGCAGTCCGGGGCTACTAAAATTCTTGGGGTCTCAGTGCCGTGTGCCTGGAAACACAAAGTCCTACTGCTTGCCTCAGGATCAGGCACCTACCAACTTCCTCACTCCCAAAGCTGATAGTCAGTTCACAGGCCTGGTTTCCTTCCTCAAGTCTAACTTCTATTCCATGTTCCAGTGGGATACCAAGTTGGTTTTAAACCACAGTTGCACTGCTTGAAATGTGGATTCTCCTTTTCTAGGTTTCAGAAGTCTCTCATATCTAAAGGTCTGACAAGACTACTAGTAATATGTTTTATCCTGGTGAATAATTTCCTGCACTGGATCCTGATTCCCACTGATAAGCTTCATTGTCTGCATGTCCTTGACATGGAATCCATCTTTATTATCTGTTCTTCTCAAACGAATGCCTTTGGTCTGAGTGGGATATGATTACCCTATCCTTCTGAACTAGATAATTTTACTGCAGGGCTCTGTGTTATGAGGACTCATCTTTAGAACTGGGTAATTTCTTACTGATTTTACTACTATCAAGACTTAGATCCCCTCCACATTCCCTAACTTAGCTCTGAGAATACATTATATCAGAAAATGCACATTAATAAACAATGACATTAGAAAACCTTTGAAGGATAAAGGAGATTTCACTTCAGACACCCCACTGAGAAAGTCACAGGAACCCAGATCAAGAATTCTTTACACAGATGTCACTCATCCCTTTCATTTTTCCCATTTTCTTTATATTTTCATCTTTTCTCCCAAATCATTGACATCTTCCGTTGATGACAGATCCTAGTTTGTGTGAAAAGTGGCAAAAGAATATACCACGCTTTCCTCTGGGTTGTGTAAATACATGTAAATAGCACTTTCTCTGAGTGTGGCTAGGTAGCCCCTCTTCCCTGCTGGCATCGGGCAGACAGGCTTCTTTCCAATGGTCATAAACAAAACACCAACAGATGCGAGGAAGAAGTGAATATCAAGAAGGCAGTCACCATAGCAACAATAACCATGGAAAGTCCTACAAACACCCACCCCTGCACCAGCATCTACTCAAAAATTCAGAGCATTTGGCTCACAGAAATATACAGAGGGGGGAAAAAAAGGCAAGAGAACCTGAATGTAGTGAGTAGAAATGAGCTGAAAGTTGAAAAATTGGAACTCTTGTCACAAGTTTCACTTCTCTGCCCATGCCCAGGGCTTGCTCAAGGCAGAATTATGAAGGGAAATATTTTCCGTACTCTCCTTTTGCCTCCAGTATACAGAGTGCAGTCTGATATTTGAAGGTATCTGCAGCCTACACTATTTTTTTTTTTTTTTCGGATTATTTGTTACTTGTCTAGCTGATATAGCTGTTCAAAATTGTGTAACTCATTCTCCTCTGGATATAAAACATGCATTTCTAATGCTCTCACACTGCATAGGTTTTTCCCCTTTTGTGAAAGTCTAGTCCTTCTCAAATTTCCCCATCAAAATCCCAGATGGCTGGTCCTAAGCCTTTGAAGCTCGATTTCATCCATGAAGCCTTCTCTAGTCGCCAGAGTTCACAGCTATCCCTTGGAATATGAAGACAAAATCCCTGAGTTCATTTCTCGGTTTGGTAATTTAAAGCTGGGTGACATTGAACTTAACTTCATACGTGTAAAATTTTGTAAATAAAATAGCTTTTCAAAAAAGTCAAAAGAGATAATGTAGGTAAATTAAATGACACAGAGTAGCAAGTATGATTTACATGATCATTTGACACTAATGTTATTTCCCCCTTTCTCTAATTTGCTATCTCCATACCATCTTTATGGAAGCAAATCTATTGGCATGTTGCAAAATCACTGGAAAAGATCCTGTTGCTTGGAAAAATTGAAGGCAGGAGAAGGGGACGACAGAGGATGAGATGGTTGGATGGCATCACTGACTTGATGGACAGGAGTTTGAACAAGCTCTGGGAGTTGAAAATGGACAGGGAAGCCTGGTGTGCTGCAGTCCATGGGGTCACAAAGAGTTAGACACAACTGAGCGACTGAACTGAACTGAAAATCTCAATAAATAATAAATGTATAAAGAAGTAAAGAAATTAGAATATAGGATACTAAATGGAACAATATGGAATGTAGATTTGGAGGAATTCATCCATATGCTTTTTGTCCCCATCGTAAATCAACATAAATTTTAGTCATCTTTCACTCAAGCTGTGCTTTCCCCTAATTAAAGACTCTGTTGAGATAATTCAGACAACCAATGAGTCAGTTCATCAAAAAAATCCAAGAGACTTTTTTTTTTAAGGATTGTTAAAACTGTAAGAAAATGTAATCACAAATATGCACTGTCTAAGCGAACAGAAGAGATGAAGTAAATCTCTTTGGGGCTGATGTCTACTCATTCTTCAAAATTCTCTTAGCTGGCACATCATCTCAGAAAGCTCTGGCCCCTTCCCAGACACCACGGGCAACCTCTCTGACCCTTCCACTGCATCTCTGCTGATAATACAGTATTATTCCTTATATTCTTAAACACCGTCCCCACTTGTCGTCCTGTGTCTTCTCCATGACTCTATCATCCAGTGCCTCTTTCATCAGTGTCCACAGTACAGAGAGTGTCACACACACTGTCATTTGTTGTATTACTGAATCAGAATATGGTTGAATGAATCAATCAATGAACTAATCACAGAATGAATCAGTTGAATTAAATGAACGTCACATATATGCAAGCATCTAGATGATAATTTCTCCCAATTATTCAGAAAACAACTACTTGAGGTTTTTTGAGGAATCTTTTTCATTTTTCAATTTATTTGAATTTGTATCAAAATATGGTTATACAATATTTTGTATACAAATACAATATTACGTTAGTTTTATGTGTACTACATAATAATTCGACAACTGCATACATAATGATCACCATGATAAGCCTAATAGACATCTGTCTCCATAAAACATTATTACAACATTATTGACTATACTCCTTGTGCTGTATATTACACCCCCATGATGAATATATCATGCAACTCGAAGTTTATACCTCTTAATCCTCTATACCCATTTCATCTATCATCTTCACACTCCTCCATCTGGCAACTACCTGTTTATTCTCTGTGCCTCAGTCTGTCTTCATTTGTTTTGCTTTTTATTCCAAACATAACTGAAATCATGTAGTATTTGTCTTTGTCTGATTTATTTAACTTGGCATAACACCTTATAGATATATCCGTGTTATCATAAATGGCAAGATTTCATTTTATTTTTTCATGGCTAAGGAATATTTCATTGTATATACAAAGCACATCTTCTTTATCCTTTTAACGATTAATGTGCAGTTGGGTTGCTTCCATATGTTGGCTAATAAAATGATGCCACAATGAATACTGGAGTGCATATATCTTTTTGAACTAGTATTTTTGTTTTGTTTTGTTTTCTTCAGGTAAATGCCCAGAAGTACAACTGTTAAAATTCCCTAATATTATTGTGTTATTCACAATCTCTCCCTTAATGTTTGCTAATTTTTGCTCACATATATAGGTGTTCCTATGTTTATGTATATATTTGCAATTGTTATATCTTCTTACTGGATTGATCTATTTATTGTTATGCAATGTCCTTTTTTATTTCTTATAAACAGTTTTTTTTTTTTCAAAGTCTATTTTGTCTAAATATTGCTATCCCAGATTTCTTTTTATTTCCATTTGCACAGAATACTTTTTCCCATCACCTCAGTCTCAGTCTGTGTCTTTAGATCTGATTTGAGTCTCTGTAGGCAGCATGCATATGGGTCTTGGGTGTTTTCTTTTTGTTGTTGCTTTGTTTTTTCACTAAGCCGTTCTATGTCTTTTCATTGGAACACTGAGTCCATTTACATTTCAAGTAATTATTGAGAGGCTGGTACTTATTGCATTTTGCAACTGTTTTCTGACTGTTTTGTAGTTCTTTTATGTTATTTTCTTCTTCCTTTGCTCTCCTTCCTTGCTATTTGATAATTTTTTTTATTGTTATATATGTTTAGAGATCTTTGGAATTGCATGCATCCATTATAGGCTTTTGGTTAGCAGTTACCGTGAAGTTCATATATAAATATGTGTGTATATAATTTTAAGTTGATATCTTTTTTGGGTCATCTAAATTTGAAAATGTAACTAATGATTAATGATAATATCTTAAATTTGAAAGCATTCTAACAATCATATATTTATACTCACTGGTTCAAAAATTTTAACATTTTTGACATCATATTTTATATAGTTTTGCTTTGTATTTCAGAGAAGGCAATGACAACCCACTCCAGTACTCTTGCCAGGAGAGTCCCATGGACCGAGGAGCTTGGTGGACTGCAGTCCATGGGGTTGCAGAGTCGGACACGACTGAGCGACTTCACTTTCACTTTCATGCATTGGAGAAGGAAATGGCAACCCACTCCAGTGTTCTTGCCTGGAGAATCCCAGGGATGGCAGAACCTGGTGGGCTGCCATCTATGGGGTCGCACAGAGTCAGACATGACAGAAGCAACTTAGCAGCAGCAGCTTTGTATTTTGTGTGTCCCTTAATGACTTATTGTGAAAATAAATGATTTTAATCTTCTTTTTTGATGGTCTTCAGGTTATCCTCATAGATAACAAATGCTCTGTAAAAAGTGCTTCTCTTGATAGCAATTTTGGTGTGCCCAAAGGACAAAATGAGCCGTGGGTCTTTCTACTCTGCCATCTTGGACATGCTGTGCTGGGCTGTGCTTAGTCGCTCAGTCATGTCCAGCTCTTTGCAGTTCCATGGACTGTGGCCTGCCAGTCTTCTCTGTCCATGGGGATTCTTGAGGCAAGAATACTGGAGTGGGTTGCCATGCCCCTCTCCAGGGAATCTTCCTAACCCAGGGATTGAACCCAGGTCTCCTGCACTGCAAGCAGATTCTTTACTGTCTGAGCCACCAGGGAAGCCCGAGAATACTGGAGTGAGTAGCCTATCCCTTCTCCAGTGGAACTTCCCAACCCAGGGATCAATCCAGGGTCTTCTGCATTGCAGGGGATTCTTTACCAGCTGAGCTATTCAGAAAGCCCATCTTGGACACACCGCCCAGAATAATCTCAACTGTATGATGACATATGTTCATTATCTCAGGTATATTTGCAAATTTAATTTACAAAAAAAAGACCCAATGACATATGCATTATCCCTGTTTTACAGCTATAATTACCAAGCCATGTATGTCTTTGCAAATTATTTAGCTAAGTGGTTCTCAATCTAGGTTCATCACACTTAATAATGTGGTTTGGGGCAAAAATCAAGCAAATCTAGGTAAAAGGTTCATCATAAAGCTACAGAAGCTACTAGCTAAAGCTGTTTGATTGGCACATAGGAGCGTCAAAACACTGACTCTGAAACAAATAGAAACAAATATACAACATATATACATAGAAACAAATATATAATCTTACAATTTTTAAATGAGGAAAAGATTAGGAACTAACCTAATTTATAACTACCCCTGGGGAAGAGCAATTCAGATGCAAAGAGGAAAAATTGTTTTGTATGAGTGGCAGAATAAGGAGAGTAAGTTTATTCTGTAATCTAGGGATCACTGTCCTGTCAATTAATCTATGAAGGGATTTGCATCATGCTTTTGTTACAGCCACACAATTTCCTCATTATTTATTTTCTTTGGCAAGTGTAGCTGCAGGCAGAGATCACAGGAGGAGTTGTGGTATATTCTCCTTGTGTACTACAGATTGTTTTTGGTTTATTTTCTAATAATTTATACAATACTTTAGACTTCTGAAGGAGCTAGCTGAGCTTGGGGAAAAGCTTGAAGATGACAAGTTTAGTGCTGTTTTTAAAATGATATAATTCCCAAGATGACCTAGTGATTTAATTAACTCATATTTTAAAATATGGAGGTAGGAGTTGGAACCAGTGATGTCCACTTATTTTTAATTAGATTTCTGAAAGTTATGGGCCTCGATCACTGAATGGGCTGTTATCTGTAACTCATGGTCTTAAATAAGGGGCTTTTAGTATCTAATTTTATATTATTAGGAGAAAGCTTGAAAATTTTTCTACAGCAGTAATTGCATAAATATATATTTTATCTGGCATTAAAAAGACATTATTGATGCAGAACTCTCTATTAAGGAGAATGGACTACTTTTAGATGAGAAGAAGTTCAAAGGTACCATCACATTCATCATCTAAACATAATTAGTTATATAATGTAATAGAATCTGAATTATATTAATGTAGTAAGACTGAAAAACACAAGCCTGAAAAAAATAGCTATGGGAAATTTTGGTTGATGCAATCTGAGTTACATTTATATTAAACTCCAGAAGTTAAGAAAGGGCCAAAGTTAGAGCAAAACCCAATGGCATTTCTTCAACAAGCAATAAGGACTCACTTGTTATGTTCTGGGTAATATGCTAGGCAGAGATAATAAAACACAGACATGGTCTTTATTCTGAATTTACAAACTAGTACTGGAGATAAGCAGCGATTGTAAAGTAAAATAATAGTAATAATAATAATAAAGACTACACCACATATATGTTGTCAAAGCATGGGACGTGGCTACGGAAACTCTCCAACCATTTCATTAAGAAATTCCTACTAGAATGAATAAACTGAAGCTTTTCTTTTCTCTATTTGTATTATTCCTCTCGTAACTGGAACACCCTGTGATGCAAAGAGTAGCAATTTCCAGTAATGACCCTGGTGCTCACTCTGGATTGCTTGGACAACCTCATTCTCTCAGCCAGGGCACTGTGCTCAGGCAGTTTCCCTTAGCATGGTGTTTCCTCCTCGCTGCGTGAAATCCTATTGGTCTCAAGACTTCCAGATACTGGGCATCAGGCATCCACAGGCAGTTCCCGTAGCTAGATTGTTGAGGTGTGCCTTCACTGATAAAGGTGCTGTTATATTTCCTTGTAAGGAGTGCCATTGTGTTATAGGAAGTTGGGTGTCACTACTCCTTAAAGAAAGAAAACTCATACAGAATGTTCAGCAGATCAACCCAGCTGAAGCTCACTTTGCATATACAACAGGACATTAGACGTGTCTTCTCTACTCATCTGACCCTTGTCATAGATATATCCCCAACGATTCTTCTCCATAACTTGCTGAGTGGAAGTTGCATTTGAATGTGAATTCAGGGCTATATTCTATTTATATAGACTCCAAGAGGTCAAGAACAGTGTTGTAAATTTCATAGTTATAAAAAAAGTTATTCATTTACATTCATTTGCATGAATTAACTGCAAAAAAAATCAAAATGAGCGAGTGATCAAATAAATGCTATCAAATAAATACTTGCCTTCCTATTAGATGGGCTTCCCCGGTAGCTCAGCCAGTAAAGAATCCACCTGCAATGCAGGAGACCCCAGTTTGATTCTTGGGTTGGGAAGATCCCATGGAGAAGGGAATGGCTACTCAGGCCAGTATCTGGCCTGGAGAATTCCATGGACTGTATGGAATGTAGTCCATGGGGTCCCAAAGAGTTGGTCATGACTGAGTGATTTTCACTTTTACTTTCCTATAAGACAGGTGGAGGGACAGAGAGATATCATATCCTACTCTGAAGCCAGATTTTGGACTGAATAAATCAGAGACAAGAAGAAGACTACATATGTGGAGTCTGAAATGAGGAAGAAAGAAAGACAGTGGGAGACAATGTGGGTTATAAAATGGGCCCCGAGTAAATTTTCAAGTACTCTCAACAAAACTTTGAAAAATGGAGAATCAGATTCCTCAAGAATCAGATGGGACCACAGATAAAGGTATCCTTTTCAACCAGGGAACTCTGGAAAATTGATTCTTGATTTTGAAAGTCAAGCAACTTTTATTTGATTCAAAGGTATCTTCAGAGGGCAAGAGAAGTTTAATGTGTATATAGTGTATCTGAAGACTTGTCTAGGGTCTAAGAAACTCCCCTTTGGGTACCATAAACTGGTTTATTATCCATTATCTATAACACAAAAATAATGAAAGTGGTACAATTCTCTGTTCAGAAAGCCCACAGGAATACCAGAATTTGACAGCCATGATATATCTCAGTTAGTTTTTCCTGTGTAAAACCATCACAAATCATAGAGCAGACAGTGTGTTGGTTAAAGAGACTACACATTGAGATGATGGAGTTATTCATTTATCTTCATTGAAAGAACTCAGACTGCACTATGGCTGATAACATAAATCTCATCCTATACGAGAGCCTCTCCCTAATAACTTCTCTTAGCAATTTGATTAAAATTGTTTTTGTTTTCCTGTACATAACAGTGAGCCAAGTTTCCTGACTAGTCACTGAAACTTGCAACCCAATTTGTGGTGCTAAAATCTGGTGGATGATTAGATTTTAATAAAATGAAGAGTCTAAAAATGGCTTTGTAAAAGGGGTTTGGTGATTTAAATATGTAAGCATAAAAAATTTAAGTCCACTTGTAATTCACCTTCCTGGTTCTGATACTTCGTTCAAGTGACATATCATTTCTTTAGAAACCATTTCTACATGAACAGATACTCTGATGGATTTGATAACTTAATGTTAGTTAGCTTAAAAAAAGTCAAACGGTGAAGCGAGAGAAGGGAAATGTGCACAAGATCAAAAACATGATCAAAGTTTTAAAAAATATAATTATGGTACAAACCATCAAAATATTGAAAATATAACTATAATATAAATATTTTTTAGTATAGATACAGGAAGGGATGATGAAAAAAGTGAACTTAGAGAAAAGAATGTGGGAAGGAAGGAAAGGAAATGGAAAGAAGATGAGTAGAAGAAAGAAAAAAAGGAAAGAGAAGAAAATAAACTAACTCCCTAACATTATGTATTTAATTCATTCTTTAATTCCAGGGTCTTTCATGTACATTAGACCAGATACAACTCCAGAAAATTAGAAACTGAAAATAAAGTTTTCTCCCTCTACACACTCAGGATTAAAAGGTGCATCAGAGACAGGGTAACTGCAATTATCATTTTCCTTCAAAAATGAGAACAGGGGCACAGCAGAACACAGTCAGCAGAAAGTTCAAAATCCACACCAGCAAATGATAGAAAGCTCTCAGTTTCAGGGGTGGGAGGCCTTAATTACACATCCTATGTGCTTTCTGGTACGTTCCTCAAGATCTCGGACTCCACCTTCTGGAAAATCTTTCCTTATTTCTTGTCTTCCACATTCACTTTTCAAGGAGATGCTGGAAGTATGCTAATTGAGCAGACTACAGCTTTTGCTTAGTTTTGTTTTGTTAGAACACCCCTTTTTGGGGTACTAATTTGATATCAATGAGCTATTTGCTATGTAACAAAACACACTGAATTAAAATCTCTTTATCATTTCTCTTGAGCCTATAGGCTGGCTGGGTGCTTCTGCTGATTAACCCCAAATTCAGCTGACCTCAGCTGGGCTATTCATGTATCTGCTGTTAAACAGGCTGTTCAGTTGGGGGCTGGCTATTCTAGGGTAGTTTTGAATCATACAGCTGGGCTTTCCTCCACATTTATATCAACTATATTTTTCTACATAACGAATCATCCTAGAACTTATCAGCCTATAACAACATCCATCTACGCTACCCTGATTTTGTGGATCAGCAGTATGGGCTATGCTCAGCCAGTTTTATTCGAGTGGCTTCGGTGTTTCTGCTAGGACCAGGCCGTCCAAGATGGACTCATTCGCACATCCTGCAGTTGGTGCTGGCTGTAATGAGTCTTTCTCTCTCCCCAAATGTACTCTCAACTTCAGAGAAGGTGGTGTGGGTTATACCAGGCACAACCCATTGCATTCATTTCAAGAGAGTGAGAGTGAATGCGCTCAGGTCTCCTGAGGTCTAGATTTGGAAAGCACAGATACTGCATTCTATCCGTGAAAGCAAGTCACAAGACCCAGTCACAGTCAAGGGGCGGTGAAACACACTCTATCTTTTGATGCGAGGAGCAACAAAGAAACGTGAAGTCATTTTGAATTTTTCCAGAACATGTCTTTCAAATCCCTTCTGAAGGATGGCAACTGCAGAGATGCAAAAGAGAGCAAACCCATGATGCAGGATGGAAGCAGAAATGCACTCTCATGTTTCAAGACTCTGCTTATGTCCCATTTGCTACCATCCCACTGGCAAAGTGACCTGCTAGAGCCTTGCATCAGGACGGGAGAAGACTATAAGCTCACAGGGAGAACCACAGGGAAATAAGAAGACTATTAAATGGCACAATTAATACAGTCAACCAGCTAGTGACTGGTAGAGATAAAAATTAGACATAGTCTTAACTTTACTACTAAGCTTAAATCATAGATTTATTTTAAATAATTTAAGAATGTTTGCCTTAAAAATAGTTTCTTTAATTTAAAATGCCCTCCATGGTTGGAAGAATTTAAACTATATATAGTTTTCTAAGACAGATAAAGATATAAAGAAGCAAATCCCAGTTCTACAGTAACTGGTTGATCGTAGGTATGCTAATTTAACTCTCCTAAGACTCAGTTTTCTCATCTATAGGAAGTTTTATCAATACCAACCTCAATAATGTTAAAATTAAATATTGATGGATCATGAGATCAAACATTTTAATATCCTTTGTTTCAATATCCTACCCCAGGACCTAGGGGATTCTTGAAGCACTGTTGTTCCTAAGCCACTGAGATAATTCTTCTTTAATTATCCTGCAGCCATATTGCTCTATAATACATTTACCTCATTAAATGTCTCAGGCTTTTTTCAAAGCCTCCCTTTGTCTCTCTCTCAAAGGACTGATTCTCTTACCCTGCTCAGTGCTCACTCTTAAGGGGCACATCTTCATCAAAGTCCAGCTGAACCATTTTTCCTAGTTGAATCCATTCTTTCCATTTCATTAGATTCCAGAGATTTCTAGCACAGCTCTTCTTAAACTGTGCAGTGCTTATTTATTCCTAACTTCCTTCCTCATCTAGAGTCTGAATTTCTCTAGGGTAGACACTGAGAGTCTCAGTGTAACCAGTTTTTTGAAGAGTTAAAACTTGGCAATATTCCATTATGAAATCATTTTATTTTAAGCTTTAAAATGGTGCCTGCTCCTTGGAAGAAAAGCTATGACCAACCTAGACAGAATATTAAAAAGCAGAGGCATTACTTTGCTGGCAAAGGTCCATCTAGTCAAAGCTATGGTTTCTCGGGTAGTCATATATGGATGTAAGAGTTGGACCACAAAGAAAGGTGAGCACCAGAGAACTGATGCTTTTGAACTGTGGTGTTGGAGAAGACTCTTGAGAGTCCCTTGGACTGCAAGGAGATCAAACTAGTCAGTCCTCAAGGAAATCAGTCCTGATTATTCATTGGAAGGACTGATGCTGAAGCTGAAGCGCCAATCCTTTGGCTACCTGATGCAAAGAACTGACTCATTGGACCCTGATACTGGAAAAATTGAAGGCAAGAGAAGAAGGGGATGACAGAGCATGAGATGGTTGGATGGCATCACTGACTCAATGGACATGAGTTTGAGCAAGCTCTGGGAGTTGGTGATGGACAGGGAAGTCTGGTGAGTTGCAGTCCATGGGGTTGCAAAGAGTCGGACATGACTGAGCGACTAAACTGAACTGGACTGAACTAAAACTTGGCAATATTCCATTATGAAATTATTTTATTTTCAGCTACTACCTTCAACTATGCCCTTTAGAATTTCTCATTCCTATGTTATAACTTGCATTCTGCTGCTGCTGCTGCTGCTAAGTCACTTCAGTCGTGTCTGACTCTGTGCGATCCCACAGACAGCAACCCATTGGGCTCCACCATCCCTGGGATTCTCCAGGCAAGAACACTGGAGTGGGTTGCCATTTCCTTCTCCAAAACTTGCATTCTAGTCCAAGCCTATTGGATGGTTTTCAGTAATTAATAAAATTCAGCTGAGTTTTACTATTTTGGAGTTCTGAACTAAATTCCAGTTTCAATGTGTGTGTGTGTGTGTGTGTGTGAGAGAGAGAGAGAGAGAGAGAGAGAGGTTTCCCTAAACCAACAATTGTTGGAACATCTGCTGACTGTCGTGCGCAGGTGTGTGTGTGTGTGTGTGTGTCTATAATTCAACTTAATTCTAACATTATCTACTCAAAGATAACAACATATCCCACAGGTTACAGGTTCAGTCCTAGAAGACTGCACCCCAACCCCACTTCAGACGCCAGCTGAAAGCCTAGGTTGTTACCTGTATTTCTGCCCTACCAGCTACAGACTGGAGGTTCCAACAACCTCCTTCAAGGGTTTGATTAATTTGCTAGAACAGTTCACATAACTCAGAAAACCATTTTACTTACTGTCACCAGCTTATTATAAAAAGGGTATAACTCAGGAACAGCCAGAAGAAAGAGACACATAGGTATGGGGAGTAGTGAGAAGCTTCCTATGCTGTCTCCAGGGGCAACGCTCTCTCAGCGTCTCCACCTGTTCATCAGCCTGCAAACTCTCCAAGCCTCATCCTTTTGGGCTTTTATAGAGGCTCTGTCACACAGCCATGACTCCTTAAATCATTGGCCACTGCTGCCTGAATTCCATCTCCAGCCCCTTTCCCCTCCCACGAGGGAGAAGCAAGGGGGGATGGGAGACTGAAAGTTTTAATCCTTTTCTTCATAAGGTTGGTTCTGGGTTCTCCTGGCAATCAGCCCCCTTCTTTAGGAATCTTCCAAAAGTTGCCTCATTAACATAACAAAAGGCACTATTTACCTCTTCAACAGTTAGGGAATCCCAAGTGTTTTAGGACCTGAGAGCCAGGAACTTCTGTGGACAAAGACCAAATATATATGAGGAATAAATTTCGGTCATCCAAATAATCAATGTGCATTTTTCTTACAAATCACAATATTACAACCTTCCTATCCAACCCTCTGCTCCCTTCTTCCTTTTGCTGAGGCTGTTGGGAGTGTAGTCAGCCCCTTCTCTCTGGGTCCTGCTTCCTCCAGGGTGGAAGAGAACAGGACACAGGGTTCTCTGAAAGTGGTTCTCCCATGTGGGGAAAGTGTGGTCATAAAACCATGAGGAAAGAGCCAGGAACTCCACCCAAGCAAAGAACTGTTCTCTGTCTCACCCTGATTGTGATGACAAGGGAACTTCCGGGCAAGTAGAACATCAGTGGGCTGAACTGAAGCCAGACTAGGGAACATGTCCTTAGCTTTGGAGGTTATTGTATGATCACAGTCAATTGCAGGCTGTTTTAGGGTAGCGGTTCTCAACTCTGCCAGCATGTTAGAATCATCTGGGGAACATTAAAAAGCACCCCAGATGTTGTTCATTTGCTCAGTCGTGTTCAACTCTTTGCTACCCCATGGGCTGCAGCATACTAGGCTTCCCCGTCCTTCACCATCTCCAGGAGGTTCCTCAAACTCATGTTCTTTGATATCCAGATTTAATTCATCTGTAGTGAAGCCTGGGCATTAGGAGTTTCAAGAGTTTCTCATTTTACTCCAGGCAGAGAGATACTGGTGAGGAATGCAATGCCTGGCTTCACTTCTCTTTCGACTTAGTGTGCCCTTGCAGTCAATGGCAGGGACACAGATGACATTCGCCAACACATCCCATTATACATCTGTCCCTTAAATCTACCCCGTACTTGCCCCCAAGTAAAACCGTTCTTATTGAAGGAAGCTTCTACTACCTGTGAGTTTCAGGAAGAGCTTTTCTTGGTTGACTTGTTCAAATTCTATATCTCCTAGAGTACTCACTACGGGGGTTTGCGCATAGAAGGGGCTTAATAAACATTTATAGAATTGAAACAAAATGTGGACATAGTTACTGCTTTTATTTCATCAGCACTATTCAAACTGGAGAAGAAAAAAAAATTCACCTTGATGATTTATGTGGATAGCTCTTTACAATTTGCAAAGCTTTTTTCCATTTCAGTGTTTCTTCTGATCTTCACATCATTCTATGTGAGTTTTATTCTTCCTTTTAAAACATAAGAGGGAATTGAGGAGAAAAATTTAATGACTAGTCACCTGGTGGTTCAGAGTTAGAAGGTATAAAACACATACTTGAACCTTGACCTTTGACTTCCATTACATGTAACTCTCAGGATGTTGAGCCATTAATTCCAGCAGCTTCTACAACTGTTAACTTATTTTTTCTTTCTTTTTGTTTTTAACTAAAATTCCATAAAGTTTCCACAGGGAAATTTGATAAGTAATACTAAAAGCACTCACTTCCTCTGCTGAGATTGTGTCCCATTTTGCAAACAGAATGAGCAGCAACCAATATCTCACAAATAGAAATAATAATTTTAAAAAAGACACTTATATGATAACTACCCACAAGGTGTTACTATCAAGCAAGTATGGTTAATACGGGCCCTTTGCAAATGTAACTTATTGTCTCATTAGAAAAGCCCAAAGGAAGAAAGAGGAAATTCATCCCAAATTAGATGTTAATTAGAAATGTATGATGAATTGCATCTTGCAAATATATAGATATTAAAAAGGAAATGTAGATGTTACACAAGATATTGAGGAAAGTATATGTCTTATATTGTATTTGGGAGAAGAAAAAAAACAGGATGCATTAATCATAGCTCACTGAAGAGTTTATCGTCAATGAAAGCCAAAATAGGCACAACACACAAGTTTATTCAAACCAGTTCTGTTTATCAAGCCAAGAAGAGATGAATTTTGTTTTTTTTTTTTTTTTTTGAAATGTGAAGTAACTAGTGGACTAGGCCCCACAGTTAATGTTTGTCAGTGGCATTGGGTAATCAGATTTACATTTTGTGCTGCACCTGGTAAACTTACTGTGGGGTCAAGGACAAGGAACTCCTTTCCTGGGTGCTCAGAGGTTGCCCCTCACACACCAGGGCCAGGCGTCAGATGACTCAGGAGAGTGCTTAGGCTCCAAAGCGCGTCGATCCTATTCAGCAGCCCCACTTGCTCAGCCCGGCCTGAGCGCTCTTCATCATGGAGACCACACGAAGGCTCGTGCCCACAGTCACCAGCCACTTCTTTGCCTCCTAACTGACTGGGGACACGTGCGCTGTGCCTCCTGTTGTTATGAATCTGTAAGTGTAAAAATGTCTTCCTCCTGGGCAGTCACTCCTGAGACTGTGTATCTTCTCTCTCCTGATTAAAGCAAAGTCTCCACACATTTTAAAACAACCATATCACTATGAGAAAGCCAAAATTCTCTTAAAAAAGGTTAACTCAGAAAGTACATATCTTATTATTCATCCAGAGAAGGATTGCATGTGTATTTATATTCTGAAGAAAAAATGTGGGAGACCTAACATTGGGCCTTAGCTCTATTATAGGCAGTGGGCTTTAATCAAGTCATACTTCTCAGTATCCACAATTTGGAGGGAGCATGACACAAAGCAAGTGAGCGTTAAACATTGTTAAACAAAGCACACCACCCATATAGAAAGTACAGGAAGATACTTTGTCTCCCACTTTTGCAGTTCTTAGCCCCTGGGGTCACTCTGCCTGGAATAATCATTTCCCTCTTTCTATGACTATGACTACCATCCACATCCATCCCGCAGAGTTAAGTGTTGCCTGACTCTCACTCCCATGTTAGATGCTCTTTCGATATGTTCTCTTAAAGCATGGGATTCGTCCATCATCATCTTAACCGTGGCTGTTACAATTACACCCTAAGCAATGTGTTTTTCACAAACATTAGTGGAATAAAATTAAAAGCACTTTTATTCCCCTTCTACTGTCCCCTTAAAATTCATTCAGAGAGGAAAGCTTTTTGTCTTCATTTAATTGAAAAAAATAAATGGACAGATTTATGATTCTTCTACTCATTCTCAGCTAATTGTCTTAAACTCACTTTAAAAGATAAAGCATCCTTATTCTAATAATTAGAATGATCAACCTTTGTAAGAAACCAAACTTTAGGCTGGTTTTAAACATCAGCATTCTCCATATCCCAGCTCGTGGTCTGACAGACTTGCCCTGTACAGATGACAGTGGGATGTGGAGACCATCTTTCTTTCTTCTCTCTCTCAATCTCTCTCTCTCTCGCTCACTTCTCTAACTGATGCTTGTGAGGTTGAAGCATGGACAAAGGGAGGGAAAGAGACAGAGCAAGTTCACTTCTGTAAATTCCTCTCCCACTCTCTGACATAAAGCTCCTTTGCCTTGGGTAGATGCATCACCAGCCCAAGGGGTCTTAAATCTCTCCAGAGCCTGTAGGAGACTGACACTGGCCTTTAACTTCTCTAATCTACTCAGCAGCTCCATTGGCAGGATACAGATGCCCCTGTCAGATCTCTAATGGATAGTGAACCCCTGAAAGTCCATCAGGAACACACTCTGGGAATGAAGGTGCACCTCCAGACAGAGACAGCCCTGCTGGCTGATCCAACAGGGCAGTTGGTTCCTCTCCTGCACTGAACATTTCATAAGCTGTAGCTTGATTCCCATGCACTAAGCCTCCCAACTGCAGGATCAGATTTTTCTCTCTCTACAAAGTCCTCTTGAGCTTGAGTCGAGCAGCCAGGCCTGTCTAAAAGCTGGGAATTGGAACACTTGTTTGGCTCAGTCCCCTACTTTATCTGCACACTGCCTGTATATTTCACATAATGCTGTGAGACATGTGGAGGGGACTTCCCTGGTAGCTTAGCAGTAAAGAATCCACCAGCAATGCAGGAGACACAGGTGGCACGGTTCAATCACTGGCTCAGGAAGAGCCCCTGGAGGGGGGCAGGGCAACCCACTCCAGTGTGCATGCCTGGAGAATCCCACTGCCAGAGGAGCCTGGAGGGATACAGTCCATGGGGTTGCAGAGTCAAACACGACTGAGGCAACTTAGCATGCATGCTCATGAAGACATTAGTTCAAACTCCACAGCTTTCCTACTCATTATAGAGGACTGGTGCATCTATATGTCAACATGTACTGTACAAATGTCTGCTACAGTTTTTTAAAATTAATTTATTTTTTAATTGAAGGATAATTGCTTTGCAGAATTTTGTTGATTTCTGTCAGATCTCAACATGAATCAGCCATAGGTATACATATATCCCCTCCTTTGTGAACCTCTCTCCCATCTCCCTCCCCATCCCACCTCTCTAGGCCTGCTACACTTTTAAAAAATTTATTAACAAAACATTTTTGTTTCTGTAACAATTCATTAAAGCTTGATAACTATCCAAACAAATACAAATATGCATAAAAACAGATTGACACAAAGCATCAAAATCAGCTGCTTTTGCCTATCTAAAAATCTATAATTTTTTTTAGGGGTAAAAATTGGGTATTATAAAGATTTTACTTAGCTCAGTTATCAAGGTATCAGAAAGATCACTTGAAAATTAGATCAAAGAACCTTTAAAAAATTTAATCAATAAAGTCCATGAAAGATTACACTTAAAGATTCAAACTTTTGAGTATCACACTAATTATTTCTTTTAAAAAAAGAGTTGATTTTTGGAAGATTATCTTAAGTCAGCACTGGTATTCTTTCTTAGTGAAAAAGTAGGCCCTACAGACTTGTCTGGAAACCGTATTAGCTAGATTAATAAGTTTCTATTTTTAGTTTCATAACGCTGTTTCTCAGAATCCAACCCAAAGAATTCAGTAAAAGCATTTTTAAAACAAAGATTGATGTATAAGTATCTTGATTGCAGCCTAATACATAATAGATAGGACTGAAAAATAACAATCAAATATTATGCTGAATACAGACAATCAAATATTATACAAATGTTTAAAATGCTGACCTCACCAGCACTAGAATCCTGCTGCTATTACTCCCAATTTATACTTTATTTTAGTGTGTGCATGGATGTATGTTTATGTATGGTTTTACGGGGAGTTTGATTATAGAAGGAGCCATTGACAGAGTCTACCCATATATTATACGCTGGTGTTTTCTCCTTATTGTGTTGTATGGTACTGTGTTATGTTTTGTCATGCTGTGCTGCATTTCATAATCATAACAATGTTCTGTATGTCAGTTATTAGACTCATCATATAAAATAAGGAATCACATAACAATTAAGTTGTAGAAATCAGCCTATTACTTAAGTCTCAATTTCCAAGTAAATTTACCCATGCTGTTATTCTAAGAGTTGTGGAATCAAATTAATGCTTGTTGACTCCCACTTTTGCTAAGGTTCTAAGTAATAAATGGAGAAATAAAACACAGTCTCCGTACTCAGAAAGTTCTATTAAGGAACAAAGGTCTGTGACTGATGATGGCAGTGGAGTGAAGGAAAGAAATATTAAACACATGCAATAAAGTAGAATGCTATGTCCAAGAAAGAAGTCATAAAATATGGATGTCCTTCCCCTTAGAGCTGTAATAACTTGAGGCTAGTTGTTGAATGCTGTGAGTTTGTGATTTTTCTTAAACTAGAATAATACCAACCTCATTAGACGTTATAATGATTAACAGTAGTCATTTCTGTAATTAAACCAGCATCAAGCATGATCATAAGTGGACAGTAAATGCAAGTCATTCCCCCCTTTGCCCTGGACTACAGATGCATCTACCAATCCTGGGACCCAGAAGACAGCTGAAGGATGTGAAGGAAAAGAGGTCAAAATGAAGCATATCAGTCAAAGAAAATGGCAGAAAGAATTACAAGATATTATTCCAGAGCAATTTAGTCTCCATTTGTTTGACAGATTGACACCTTGTAAATATGTCACTTGTTGTAATTGGGCTGTCAGGACCACAACTTGGCCTCCCGTAAATGGCTGTTCTAACATGGTTACCTGCTGGCACTTTCCTTCTGCATGGATATGTGTTGGCTTTGTATCCAATACTTTAGCATGTGAAGAATCTAAGCTACTCCATTTTGTTAACAGAAAAACTCCATTTTGTAAGGTTCCGGGAAAAGAGCCTTTGAAAATCCCCTGAGGTCACCCCACCACCCACGAGCCAATCGGACCCCAGACCAAAATCTCCTGACTTAATGCTCAGGAACTTGTGGTCTACCTAGACAATAGGGACCAATCAAGAACCAACACAAAACCCTTAGAAAGAAAGTGACCAATCAGACATTCCCCTACCTAGAAATTCTTTTTTTCCCCATGTATACTCCCTATATAAGCAATGTAATCCAAAACCTGGGGCTCCTCCCTATAGCCTCTGCGTCAGTATCAGTGGGAGCCCCAGCTCGAGCTTGGTAATAAAAACTCTCTTGCTTTTATATCGGATATCGGCTCCCTGGTGGTCATTGGGAGATTTCGCGACTTGGGCATAACACATGCCCTTGTGGATACTGGGGGAGCCTGTGTAGTCCAGTAGAGAAGCTCCATTTCTTGAATTCACTTTGTACTGACTTTCCTGAACCTTCACTAGCTTGATAATGAGCTTTCATGATAATGCAGAGAATGCCAAGTTTACATTTTGTAAAGCTCCTTTTACTTCCTGGGTAAGATGGCAATGAGCCCAGCTCTCTGTGCTTCCTTTTCCCATTCTAATTTCAATTATGATGGCATAAAAAGGATATAAAGATAGGCATAAAGTGTGTGTGTGTGTGTGGTCAGATCTCTATTTACATCTTGGGAAAGTTAACAAAGCAGTGAAAACTACCTCTGATTTCTAAACTAAGTGATTGATCACATTGTTTGGGAGGAAGCTTTAACACTCCAACATACTCCCTTTTCTGAGAAATGACAGTATGCCAAAGAGGTGAGTGGAAGTGCCCGAGGACACACTATTCTATGACTCTCACTTAGAGGAAACGTGGGAGGCAAAACACTCTGAGGACAAACCCGCCCCTCCCTGCCTAGGGCAAGGTCCAGTGATCACCCTTGGGGTGTGTGGGGGGAGAGAGGAAGGAAGTGGGATGAGACTGAAGGACAACAAATAGAAAACGAGGAAAGTGAGTACTCAGAAGAAAGCAGACTTTGTTTGACTCATCTTGGGCACAGATGACTGGACTTCCCTAAATACAGCAAAGGAAAAGCAGAAGCACAGACTGAAGAGATTATCTGTGGCTCCAAGTATCTTTCAACTTTCATCTGCTCATGCAATTCCAAACTTCGGTTTCACATGAACAACATGCTTATTCAATCATAAAAAGAATAGTGCCTAGCCCCATATTAATAGTTGGAAAACCTACTTGAAAGGTTTCTAAGTACCAAACTTGGAAAATAAAGAAAAATCACCAAATCTAGGAAAATATACTTCTTTAGAACTTTAGTTCTGTAGAAGAGAAGCTCTTTGAAAAGTCATTATCCCCCCAGAGATTCACATATATACAGAAACTGATTTTAAAAGCTAAGAGGAGTTCTCAATAGACAGGAAGAGGACATTGTTTTGATAAAAACACAGAAAATTATTAAAATAAAATTATTTAGCATCAGGAAAGACAAATAAGCTTCATAACCAGGTGAAACTTTATGAATTTTAAGACAGTGGTAGAAAAAAATTATATGCTGAAACCTATAGAAAACAAAATATGAAGTCAAACTTCATGTTTTTTTCCTAACCATAAAAGTAAAAACTGCTTAAGAACTGAGGTCTATATGAGATATTAATAAATAAAATCAAGATCTATTTTCATAGGACATAAAGATAGTAAAGAAAAACAGAAATGTTGACTGGAACTCTTAGAATGAAACTTTACCAGGTTTTGATAGAGACTGTCTCTTCCACTGTAAACAGCTATAGAACTGGGGGGAAATACATGAGGAAATAGTTTATAGGCATGGGAGGACAGCTGTGGTTTTTAAGAGTGGGAAATCTCATGAAGTGTTGCCATGACCAGTCCAGCCCCCCCTCTACCTAGAATGACTTCTCAATTATGACACTACAAGCTTTTATCCAAGAAAAGCACGATAGTCCCCCTTGAGCTGAAGAGGCAACAGTACAGCTGTAGTGGCTGGAATTTGGAAGGTAGGACACTTGAGGAAAAGGCGTTGTTGCAGAAAGACCAAAGTGCATGTTTGATTCCCCATGAGTCTTTCTTGAGGGCTGGTTGAAGATACACTGGGCAAGAATACACAAAGCCCTCTAGAGAGAAGCGGTAGGGTTGAGAGCAGAGCAGTGACGCTAAGGCTTAAGTGGAACTGGAAGATGTTCAGGTTCTGACATCTTTAATGAGTGGAAGAGTCTAAGACTGTCTTACAGAGTGTAAGACTTCTTTAATGACTACTCCCACCTTAAACATTCAACCGAGATGCCAGAAATCCCATGCCTTAAAAGCGAAGGCAAGACTCTAAAGCGAGACATTCTGTCAATGTGTCCTAATAAAGATGACAACTAAGCCATGAGAAGGTCTATAGGAAAGACAATATAAAGATGAAGCTCCACTAAGGAGTACAGCTTGGGAAACACATTGGACTTCCACAGATCTGCGCTAACAAAACATCAAATTCAAGCTTCACAAGTGTGAGGGAGTCATTCAATAACTAAACTGCTCTTAGAACAAAATAGCAAAGCCCGCAGAGGATAATAAAACTCCAGAATATCTATAGTATAACAATCATTATATCTTCGTACAATCAAATACTGCTGAACAGCCAAAGGCAAGTGAAAGTGTAACCATAAACTAGAAAAAGCATGGCATAGGAACGTCCAAGTGTTGAGTTTAGCATAAACTTTAAAGAAGTTATTCTGAATATGCTTGAAGAACTAAAAAATTGCCCATATTAGTTATATATTTGTGTGTAACAAATTAATCCCAAATTTAGAAGCTGAAAAACAAACTTATTATGGAGCAGTTCTTTAGGCACAGTTGAACTTGTTCCTCTGCTCCAGGTTATCTTGCAAAATTGCAAAGTACTGACCAGGCTTGATCTCAAAACTCAGATGGGGAAAGATAGTCCTCCAAGATAAAAGTGTTACGGCTACATTCATTTCTTTGTGGGCTTCCCAAATGACACAGTGGTAAAGAACTCACCTGCCAATGCAGGAGCCATGGAAAACTCAGGTTCAATTCCTGGGTTGGGAAGACCCCCTAGAGAAGGAAATGGCAACCCAATTGAGTATTCTTGCCTGGGAAATCCCATGGACAGAAGAGCCTGGCAGGCTACAGTCTATGGGGTGGCAAAGAGTCAGACACGATTGAGAGTGAACATGATTGAGTGGGTGAGCTCCTTGTGTGTGGGTGGTGAGGCTGGGCTCCTGCTGGCCCCTAAGTCCTTTGATGTGCACACCCCTCCATCATGGATGCTTGCTTCATCAGAGCCACTAAGGGAGAGTGTCTGCTAGCAAGATGTAAATCAGAATCTTCTGTAACCTACTCTCAGAAATGGCCTCATAGTGCACTTACTATGGTCTATCAATTAGAAGTGAGTCATAAAGCAAGCCCACACTCGAAGGGAGGGCACTATAGCAAGGGCTTTAACGGTGACTAGCAAGAGATGAGCATCTTTAGGTACCGTCATAGAGGTCTGTATGTAACACTAGCCATCATGGAATATAAATTAAAATCACAGTGAGATACCGGTTCACAACCACTGGATGGCTAGAACTGCAATGACTGTAAACACCAAAAGTTGACGTTTTGTGGAGCAGCTGTAACTCTCCTACATTGTTGGTGCATGTAGGAAATGGTGCCCTTTAGCAAAACAGTTTAGCAGTTTCTTACAAAGTCAAACAAACATTTATATTATCATCCAGCAACTGGACTTTATGTAGTTACCTAAGATAACTGAATATGCATGTTCACACAAAGACTTATGTGTAGATATGTATATTGGTTTTATTCATAATATTAGAAATTGGAAACAATTCAAATGTCCATCAGTGAGTAAAGTACAAATATAGTTCAGCTCAGTTCAGTTCAGTCAGTCATGTCTGACTCTTTGCAACCCCATGAATCGCAGCACACCAGGCCTCCTTGTCCATCACCAACTCCCGGAGTTCACTCAGACTCACATCCATCGAGTCAGTGATGCCATCAAGCCATCTCATCCTTGGTTGTCCCCTTCTCCTCCTTCCCCCAATCACTCCCAGCATCAGAGTCTTTTCCAATGAGTCAACTCTTCTCATGAGGTGGCCAAAGTACTGGAGTTTCAGCTTCAACATCATTCCCTCCAAAGAAATCCCAGGGTTGATCTCCTTCAGAATGGACTGGTTGGATCTCCTTGCAGTCCAAGGGACTCT
>SJYT01022713.1:122850-133990 GCA_006410635.1 Cephalophus harveyi
AATTTATACATTGTTGTTAATGTTTGTTTTTGGAATAAACTGAATACTCAAATAAGGACTCTATTGATCTCAAAGTAATCATAAATACATGTAAAAAGAAAAACAAAGTAATACCACCATAAATCAATACCACCAGAAGCCAAAAGGAATTTTGGCGTTATGTATAAAGATACTTTATTGAATTTCATGCATTACCCAAAGTTCCTCTTTTAAGAATTTATCTTAGGAAATATCAGAAAAGTGCAATCAGTACATGATCAATGGAAACTTATTTACATAATTTTTAACATTATGGGGAATACTTGTGATACAATGGGAATAGACAAAGTGCAGGATGAAATAATAACTATAAAATATGAACTCCATTCAGTAAAGAGAATGTTTTGGAAGAAACTCTGAAAGTGAAATAGTTTCATTCATTGTCTCAATGATCTGATCATAGGTGATCGTGTGTCTGATTTTGTCAGCTTTTGGTAATTTCTACATATCCTACGTATCAGTTTGACATACAACATAATTAAGTAAAATTGTGAAAACTTATTGAGAGTGATTTGGCTTGTAAATAGACTATAACTTGAGATGCTTCTTAAATGACAACAAAAAATAAGTGATTTTTAAGTAGGAACTTAAATGGAGCAAGAAGAGAAGTTCCTGTGTAGAGAAACTGTTTATTCCTCTGTGTAGTCACAGAGTTATTATGAGTTACTACCTTCTTGGGGAGGAGAACTCAAATACAACCTAGATAGTGATGTTTAATTACAAGTTTCCAGATAACTATCGGGTTATCACTGCGGAACATGTGCTGTGAGCTCAATAAAAACCCTACTGTGAGCTCCACACAGTGGGAAGAAGGCTCAGGGGAAGAGTTTTTCTACAAAATGGATCTAGTCCAGGTTGAACAGCTAACTCGATCAGGATTTGGGTATGATATGAGCGGAGTCTCTTAAAGTTCTGCCTTCAGGTGGCTGACTTCTTCGGCTTAGTACACACCACATCGATACTGTTCAAAAGCCACAACTGCCTGGCTTGTGTAGGTTAAGTCCTCAGTGTTCTCTTTACCCCATGCTGCTCTGACAGACCCCTCCCTTCCTACTTCTGTACAACACACTTTAGGCTTAGAACCTTCGGGGTTCTCACCATTTCCTAAAAACACCCCACATCTTCCCATCATCTTCCTTTGCTAGTTCCTGCTATCAAAATCATTTAAAAATAAATTAAACAGGGTCTGGTTCAACTCCCATTTTCTCCATGTATACTTTTCAAATTCTTTCCAGCTGCATTTAATATTTCTTTTCAGTGTGCTATTGTATAACTTTACTTTTATCACAGCAGTAATCACAGGGAGTTTCATACTAGAATTCATTTTAGGTAAGCAATTTTGTTTCTAACTATAAGCTGTTGGAAAAAAAGAAGCTCTCTCATTAATTTTCCCATCCCTTGCAATGCCTAAATCTAATGCCTTGAACATCAAAAATGCTCAATAATGAGTTTTTGGATTTCAAGTTGAAAAAAATCTGTGTAACAATATTCTATTCAGGCATATTTTATATTTAATTCAATAAACATCTGTTGTGTCCAATTTTATGTCAAACTCTGATTTAGATATAAAAGATATAAAGATAAATAAGGAGAGAAGTTACATTTAAGGAGCTTAATAACTATGTGTCATTTTGTAGGAAAGCAGAAACACAGTCTTCTTTACTTATTAATAGGCAAAAATATTTCTTTAATTTTAGAAGCTTTTTGGTGCAACATGGATATTGGTTGCCAATGATGCAATTAAACTTGACCATTCCTGAACTTCAGAAAGAGTCTGGAAGATCTGACTTTGAATGGTTGATCTTGAGAGACTCTATGAGCTCTTTGTCCTCCAATCAGAAAAAAAGAAAATAACATATGTGGTTCCCTGTCTTGTGAACACGTTGTTACAGAGAAGGTCAGAAGGGAAGAAATCAATAGAATTTTGTCATCTCTAAACCAGAAGGGATTATTTCCCAGACTATCTCCCTTGTGTGTAAGTATGTGTATTTTGTTAGATTGTATCACTTGTGACAAGGGCATCTGTTGAACCGGCACTCAGTTTAGATGTAAGTCAATGGAAAGAAAAGGAGAGACGAACACACCATCAATTATTAAGCATCATTTTTCAGGAACAGTGTTAAATGTGCTCACATTTTAAGTTTTATCAATGACATTTCGCAAAGAAACTATAGCTCAGAAAAATAAATTGTGTCACTAATTTTAAATCATTTGACAACTATTCATTTATGGAGAGCATAGGTTTGTTTTGTTCTGGACTAGCTTCCTAACAGATCTTTCTCCTTCACTCTCCTCTCATTCTTCTCTCCAATGTCTTACCAAATGCCTAATACCAAATACTAATACCAAATAATACCAAATACTAATAGGGATCACTGCAGCACTTGAATAGCTGTTCCATATTAAAATATATGAAAATATTCCACCTTCCTCAGGTAACCTGAAACTGCTCCTCTGACCCTCCCCTCACTTCCTGATCACAGGAAAACATATTGCAGTAGAAAAAAAAGCAAAAAACAAAACTTTACATCTCCTTTTCCTGGTAGCAGATTATCATCTTTCATGGTATTTTACAGATGGTAGGAAGGCTTTCCACAGTCCAGCACTTGGAAGGCTTCTACGTTCAACTGATTCTACTCCCATAGAAAACACCACATGTTCTCCTATCTAAACTACATAACAACCCAATAATTGGGGGCTTATCATCTATCCATCTGTAAGTTCAGAACCCTGAGGCGAGGTGAGCCATGTGCTCAGTCATGTCTGACTCCTTCCGCCCCCTATGGACTGTATCCCTCCAGGCTCCTCTGTCTGTGGAATTTTCCAGGCAAGAATACTGGAATGGGTTGCCATTTCCTCCTCCAAGGGATCTTCCCAACCCACGGACTGAACCCAAGTCTCCTGCAAGGCAGGCGGATTCTTTACCACTGGTGCTACCTGAGTCTCAGGGTAATTAGTAAGCTTGAGCTTTATCACTTTTTTTAACCATTATTCACTGTGTATCTAATATCTAGTGAGCTGCCATAAATTAACATTTATTACAGGGAACAGATGGAAAATGGGTGAGTGTTTGAAAATTCTCACCATGTGATTTTAAATTATGATTTAATCATACATTTGGGGTGTCAAGGATTATTTAGTTCATGTATTTCACATTTAAATGAAGAAACTGAGAGTAATCATTTATTCCATTCATGCATTCAATGATTCAACTGATAAAGATATTGATACAAATAAGATTAATGGCTGACATTTATTTATTTTAAGTGTGTTGGGCACAGGTCTTGGAATTTTATAGACATTAATTCATTGAAATATTTATTGAATCCTATCAGGTGCTTGTATCCTGAAGATAAAGTGGTTAATACAGAGATGACCCTCTGTTCACGGAGCTGGCATTTTAGTGGAACAGACAACAAACATGCAATAGTAAGATCATTTGAGTTTTTCCAAGTGTAATTAATGGCAGAAGTAAACGGTTATAATTTAGAGACTAATGGAGGTTGGCTACTTTAACTGGGGTTGTCAATACAGTCCCATCTGAGCTGCCATACGTTAATGAATTAGTCATCTCTATGGAAAGAGACTTGAGGGCAGCCATGAGATAAGCTGTGAGGGGCCAGATCATTCATCCTTATTGTCCATTGTTATATGTTTCAGTTTTAGTCCAGATTTAATTCAGAGATATTGATGAGTTTTAAGCAGGACAATACAACCTGCATTTTAAATGACCACAGTTACGACTCTGTGGAGAATGGTCTGAGGAGAAAAAAGTTTGAATTCCAAAGAGGCTAACTGAAGGTATGTAACTGGGCTAAGGATCTGCCTTGGGCCAGGGTAACAGCTGTCAAGAGAAAAATAAACCATGCATGGACAATATTTTGAAGCTGAATTATTGGATTTGGAAACAAAATGTGTGGGGGTGATAAGGAGGAAAAGAAACATTAAAATGACTCCTAAGATTTTTGTTTGGGAAACTGAATAGCTGATGCTGAAACTTACACAAGCAGGTAAAGACCAGGAGAGAATCAGGTATATCGAACTAATGGGCAATCAAGAGCTCTCTTTTGAATATGCTCACTCTGAAGTCCCTTTAGTTATGCAAATAGAAAAAAACAAATAAGAATGTAGATCCCTGGGCTGGGGATTCAGGGAAGAGTAGGAAGCCTAACCTAACGGCTGAAGGCCTTAATGCATTGAGGACAAGACCATGCGGTTGAAGAAGCCACCTAATGAAAGAACATAGCAAAGGGGGAAAGAGGGATAGGCTCCAAGACAGAATCTAGAGACATGTCAACACTTAGAGGTCAGGTTGAAAGGACGCCTGAGTAAAGAGACCAAGGAGTGATCAGTGAGGAGAAAACACCTTTCCAAGGTTAGAGTGAGGCTGCAGAATCCCTGCTGAGAGAGATTCTCAAGGACAGAGTGGTCAAGGGTAGAAGGCAGAGAAGTGACTGCTAGACTTAGATGCATGATATGTTTATCATGAAAAACTGGAGGAGTTTCAGATTTAAAAACAGATTGGAATTGATTGGAAAGAGAATTGGAGTTGAGAAAGTATACATAGGGCATATAAAAACTCATTGGAGAGATTTTGTTGTAAAAGGAAATAGAGAGACAGTATCAGATATGGGGTAACAAAATATGTAAGCATGTATTATATATTTATGTTTCCGTGTGTGTTAGTTGCTCAGTTGCATTCAACTCTTTGTGGCCCCATGGACTGTGGCCCACCAGACGCCCGCTGTCCATAGAATTCTCCAGGCAAGAATACTGGAGTGAGCTGTCATTTCCTTCTCCAGATCGTCCCTACCCATGGATTGAACTCTGATCTCCTGCATTGCAGGGTGGAATCTTTACCATCTGAGCCGCCAGAAAGTGAAAGTGAAAGTCACTCAGCCATGTCTGACTCTTTGTGACCCCATGGACTATACAGTCCATGGAACTCTCCAAGCCAGAACACTGGAGTGGGTAGCCTTTCCCTTCTCCAGGGGATCTTCCCAACCCAGGGATCAAATCCAGGTCTCCTGTACTGCAGGCAGATTCTTTACCAGCTGAGCCACAAGGATAGCCCATTTATGTATACATACAAAGCATTGTCACTTCCCAGGTGGCACAGTGGTAAAGAACTCACCTGTCAGTGCAGGAGACACAAGAGTTGTGGGTTCGATCTTGCATCAGGAAGACCCCTTGGAGAAGGAAATGGCAACCCACTCCAGTATTCTTGCCTAGAAAATTCCATGGACAGAGGATCCTGGTACCCTACAGTCCACGGGTTTGCAAAGAGTCAGACATCCCTGAATGACTAGCACACACACATGCAACTTTATGCATTTGTCAAATCTCCTAGAACTGTACGATAAAAACTGTCAAATATCATAGAACTCTACAATAAAAGGGTAAAGTTTATAGCACGTAAATTACACCGACTGAGCGACTAAACACACACACAAAGCATTATTGTTGTCATTCAGTTCAGTTCAGTTCAGTCGCTCAGTCGTGTCCGACTCTTTGCGACCCCATGAATTGCAGCACGCCAGGCCTCCCTGTTCATCACCATCTCCCAGAGTTCTCTCAGACTCATGTCCATTGAGTCAGTGACGCCATCCAGCCATCTCATCCTTGGTCGTCCCCTTCTCCTCCTGCCCCCAGTCCCTCCCAGCATCAGAGTCTTTTCCAATGAGTCAACTCTTCTGTTTCTCATGATGTACTCTGCATATAGGTTAAATAAGCAGGGTGACAATATACAGCTTTGACGTACTCCTTTTCCTATTTGGAACCAGTCTGTTGTTCCATGTGCTGTTCTAACTGTTGTTGTCATTACTTATATATAACAGATTTGAACATGTCCACACAGGCTTGGGATGTGTTAATTGTTTTGAAACTGGGAGACCTGTGCTATGAATGAGAGAGGAGTTAAATAACATAGCAAAAATAAAGTAGCACCTTCTTGAAAAAGCAAGAGAGGACTTAGAAAAGAGAGTATGTGTTTCAAGTTATAAAGTTAAAGAAGGTCTCACTTGGAAAAGAGAGTATGTGTTTCAAGTTATAAAGCATAAATAAAGTAGCACCTTCTTGAAAAAGCAAGAGAGGACTTAGAAAAGAGAGTATGTGTTTCAAGTTATAAAGCTAAAGAAGATCTCACTTATATATCCCATAAGTGACACAAAAGTACAAGCTTCTTGATTTTTAAAAGAAAATATACTGGAAAGAACATGAGCCTTGAGGTCAGTTAAAGTCGTCCTCGCCGTTTACTGTCTCTGACACTCAGGAAGTTATTTGATTTCTCTTAGTGTCAGTTTCATTAGTGTACAAAAGAGGGTAATAATGTGACCTAATAATCAAAAAAGGAAAGGCTTTCATTTCACAACCCTTTTCTTCCTCTGCAGATTATGGCTAACTTACTGATCACAATATCATTTTGAAATGCATATCTCTAAATACTTCATAAATTCTGTGGTCCCTCTTTTATCTCTCACACTGCCTATCCCAGCAAAGAGTTAAAATTCTTAAAATAATGCCAAACTTGGTAAATATTATATTGCATATTTTCTCTTTTCTCCTTTTTGATCTTGTTTACTGTATAAATACTTCATGTAAAAATGACACTTTAAAATTCAATTTGCAGTTATTTCAGACAATGATTTCCTATATCAAAACTCCTGGATAACCTCTTTTTTTTTAATTTCTGTGTCTGGTAGTACACAGAATTTATAATTAATAAATTAAAAAATAAAAATAAAAAGAGATTCTGATTATGTCATGCCACTTGTTTAGGCACTGAATAGATTTTTTATTAATTTCAAAGACTTTAAAAATAATCCATGAATCTTATTATATTTGAGTATGGAACAAGATAACCTAGGAAAATTCTCTAGATTGAGGTGAATTCTCTACATGCAAGAAGACTGTTTATGAACAAAAGAGCTGGAGTTGAGGGTGGGAGTAGGTGATGGGATAACCACAAGGAAGAGTGAGGGGGCTGAGGAAATTATCTAAATCTTGATTTTGGTCATGGTTATTCAACTTTGATGGCTCAGACAGTGAAAACTATGCCTGTAATGCAGAAGATCCAGGTTTAATTCCTGGGTTGGGAAGATCCCCTGGAGAAGGAAATGGGTACCCACAACTGGAATTCTTGTCTGGGGAATCCCATGTACAGAGGAGCCTGGTGGGCTACAGTCCATGGGGTCGCAAAGAGTCAGACATGATTGAGTGACTAACACACACACACAACTCTGTGCATGTGTCAAATCTCCCAGAACTGTACAATAAAAAGTGTCAAATATCATAGAACTCTACAATAAAAGGCTAGAGTTTATAGTAGGTAAATTACACCTCAATAAATCTTTCTATAAAAATGCCATCCGTGAAGTTCTTAGGTGGTGTGGGAATTACAAAGTTGCTTTTTGCATTCCAACTTTTCAGGACAGAAGACATAGTTTCAAAAATCCTTGGTCTTTTTTCTCCCAGGTCTGCATTCTGACCTGGGCTTTCTAAGTGGTCCCATTCCACTAATATGAGAGAAGAGAGAGAAAGGAGGATGTCTTCTTTCCCTGTGTGTCTCACTTAACCTTCCTAGACCAGCCACAAATGTAGAACCTTTCCCAAGAACAGATAGTCTAAGTTTCTGAGGGGTGCAAAGGACAGGTAGGAAGGAAAGCCAGGAGGGGAGAAGTTAAAAGTAATTTGGTTAATTATAAATTGCTCATTGAATAAACATATGTACCTTCCCTCTCCCCCAAATAGATGCTGTTGTTGTTGTCAGTTGCTAAGCCCTGTCCTACTCTTTGAGACCCCCTGGAATGTAGCACCCAGACTTCCCTGTCCTTAACTGTCTCCTGGAGCTTGCTCAAATTCATGTCCATTGAGTCGGTGATGGCATCCAACCATCTCATCCCCTGTCATTCTATTCTCCTCCTGCCCTCAATCTTTCTCAACATCAGGGTCTTTTCCAATGAATTGGTTCCTCACATCATATGGTCAAAGGATTGGAGTTTCAGCTTTGGCATCAGTCCTTCCAATAAATATTCAAGGTTGATTTCCTTTAGGATTAACTGACTTCATCTCCTTGCTGTCCAATGGACTCTCAAGAGTCTTCCCCAGCACCACAGTTACAAAGCATCGATTCTTTGGCACTCAGCCTTCTTTAGGGTCCAACTCTCATATCTGTACATGACTATTGGAAAAATCATAGCTTACTAAATACCATAACCAAAATTATATTAAAAGAAAGAAGTTTGGCCTTTGAGAACAAAAAGAATGCAAAAATGACAAAGAATAAAAAAGACATTTCTGTATAAGGCAACTATAAAGAAGCTACAATTCTTCATCCAGGAAAGCTATCAAGGAACATGAAGACTAGAATTAGAATTAAAAGAGATTCTCAAATTTCCTGCCCTTTCGCCCATTGTTAAAAATCTACCACAGGAGTGTCCTCCACCAAAATGAAAGATTAAAACAAGACAGACAATGGTGTGGGGTCCTGCAGAGGCTTGAAGAAAAACAGAAGTAAAAGGATTTTCTACAAATGATGAAAGAAAAACCCCAGGAGAGATATGAGGCAATTGCAACCTCTAGAAAAAAAAAAAAAAGAAAGAAAGTTGCACAGAAAGGACATGTAAATAAATATCATATGCCAATGTTGAGTAGCATAATTATTTAATTATAACAACAGAGGAATTAAAACATAAGGAAATAACAAAATAAGCTAAAAATATGGCAAGCAATCTTAGAGTTAACAAACAGTCCTTTGTACCAAAAGTGGTTCCTCTTTCCTCTGTGAAACAAGATTTGAGGATGAAGTAGAGAGTCCGAAGGTCTGATGTTTTATTTCCCATCATTCAGGTAGTTTGACTTTTGAAACTATGTACATTTATTGGATGTTATCAAAACAACAGATTAAAAAGCAGTATGGGTGAATATACAAATGAAGTAGTAACTAGAGTGTCCTAACACTTAACCACCATGTGTGTGCTAAGTCACTTCAATGGTGTCCAAGTCTTTGCAACCTTATGGACTGTAGCCTCCCACCCCTCCCCAGCCCCAGGCCTCTCTGTCCATGGAATTCTCCAAGCATGGATACTGGAGTGGATTGTCATACCCTCCTCCAAGGGATCTTTCCAATCCAGGGATTGAACCCACATCTCCCAAGGCTCCTACATTGCAGGAGGAATGTTTACCGCTGAGCCACCTGGGAAGCCCAACCTCCCGGAAGTGCTTGTCAATTTATTTCTCCACTTCTCCTTCTGGGAGCTCTGTAAGGAAAGTACGTGTCATATCGCCCTTTGGTGCCAGCATGATTTGCACACAACAAACACAGCATATGCTCAGATGAGTCCCTTTGTTTTTTAAACAAATTACATATGAAAGAATGAATGCCTTGTGGCTATTGAGAATTCACAAAATAGCAATGAATACATAAAAATGAGGCCAGTAATTGAGGGGACTGGGTACAGGCTCCAATCTTCTCACTAAATTATAGCTTTCGGCATTTCCTGGGTTGAGGGCATAAGGTTCCACATCCAGATCTTTCTAAATTCACAAGGGTCCACCTCTCTGTCAAAAAGCAAATGGCTTCTTTCTGTTTTCTCTAGATGTGCTGACAAGCTGTAGAAGTCATCCAAAACTATTCACCTTCTTTTGTCCTCTATAATTTCATTAATGGAAACATCACACACCTAGGGACGGTTCACCCCCTGTCGTTCACAGTTCTTGTCCCTAGCTTTCTATTTATACATTGATTAGAAGTTATACTACAGTACTGTGATTCTAAGATTTCCTGTTTATAAGATTTTAAGATGATTCAGATGTATAGGCAGTAGCAAGAAATAATACAGAGAGAGCCACATGCCCTGCACTGCGTGTCCCCCAACGATGCCTCCTTGCTTGGCTAACACAATACAACTAGTGCAATATAACAAACAAGAAACTGACACTGATACAATTCACTGACCTCGTGCAGAGTTCAGTTTCACAAGTACACATCTATGTGTCTCTAGATTCCTTTTTTCGGACAGTAGCTTGATTCTTTGCATGAAAACATGTCCAATTGTGCCATATGTATCCCCACATGAGGGTCTCACCAGATCACTGGTCTTGGGAACATGTCCTCATTCAAAAGCCTGTATTTGAGCAAAATGTGGACAAATTGTTGCTATGTTCCAGACCCACTGCCCTGAATAACTTATCTTTCTTCCTATTATTACCCCAAACAACCATATAAAAGTTGAAAATTGTTACTTTGCTGATCAGAATGCTGAAATTTGGCAAGATGTAGGTAGCGTGTGCACAGTGCTGTGTGTTATTAAAAGGCATTTTTATTATTTAGAATTGTTAAAAAACAAAACAGCAGGCCCCAAATGGAGTCATTTATGCTAAGCCCCATGTCACCAAGCCCTGACTTAACTTATATGCAGTTTTGGCTCCCTCAGATATGGAATCTTGAATCAATCAATTGGGAACCACCTGATCAGCACTAGTTAGGTAAACTGTCCAATAGACCGTGGGCAATTCCTAAAGGAAAGTTCAGTTCAGTTCAGTTCAGTTGCTCAGTCATGTCTGACTATTGGCGACCCCGTGAATTGCAGCACGCCTCCCTGTCCATCACCAACTCCAGGAGTTCACTCAAACTCACATCCATTGAGTCAGTGATGCCATCCAGCCATCTCCTCCTGCCCCCAATCCCTCCGAGAATCAGAGTCTTTTCCAATGAGTCAACTCTTCGCATGAGGTGGCCAAAGTATTGGAGTTTCAGCTTTAACATCAGTCCTTCCAAAGAATACCCAGGGCTGATCTCCTTTAGAATGGACTGGTTGGATCTCCTTGCAGTCTAAGGGACTCTCAAGAGTCTTCTCCAACACCACAGTTCAAAACCATTAATTCTTCGGCACTCAGCTTTCTTCACAGTCCAACTCTCACATCCATACGTGACCACTGGAAAAACCATAGCCTTGACTAGATGGACCTTTGTTGGCAAAGTAATGTCTCTGCTTTTGAATATGCCATGCTATCTAGGTTGGTCATAACTTTTCTTCCAAGGAGTAAGTGTCTTTTAATTTCATGGCTGCAATCACCATCTACAGTGATTTTGGAGCCCCCC
>SJYT01022713.1:134529-175038 GCA_006410635.1 Cephalophus harveyi
GATCCACACAGTCAAAGGCTTTGGCATAGTCAATAAAGCAGAAATAGATGTTTTTCTGGAACTCTCTTGCTTTTTCCATGATCCAGCGGATGTTGGCAATTTGATCTCTGGTTCCTCTGCCTTTTCTAAAACCAGCTTGGACATCAGGAAGTTCACAGTCCACGTATTGCTGAATCCTGGCTTGGAGAATTTTGAGCATTACTAGCATGTGAGATGAATGCAATTATGCAGTAGTCTGAGCATTCTTTGGCATTGCCTTTCCTTGGGATTGGAATGAAAACTGACCGTTTCCAGTCCTGTGGCCACTGCTGAGTTTTCCAAATTTGCTGGCATATTGAGTGCAGTACTTTCACAGCATCATCTTTCAGGATTTGAAATAGCTCAACTGGAATCCTGTCATAACCCACTTGCTTTTTAGCTTAATAGGTCTTTCTGTTTCTGCCTCTGTCTGGGCATAAAGGTCTTTCACTTTGTACAGATCCTTGGAGCTCTTTTCTATCTGCTATATTGAGGCTGCCCTATTAGAATGGATTTTTGCTCAAATGAACTCTTAAAACATTTAATAGGTTTCAGTTTATCTTTTAACACATTTTATCTCAAAGGCTGATTTTTTTCTTCAGTCTGAGGAAAATGCTTAACAGTTATGTCCTTTTAAATAACACATTGTGAAATGTCTAAACAGAGGGAAAAACAGGTAGAAATGGATTGCACACTGCTGATTTTCAACTAGTGTACACCCACTAGCTTCTCTCCATCCACCAATGTTGGACAAGTCTCTTCTGACAGACGTTTTTAACTCTAGCATGTATCTCAAAAAAACTTAAGGTATGACCTTCAAAAGAACCAGAGCTCCTCTCTGGTATATCATGATTTTTATTCTGACTCTTACTAGACTAAAAAAAGAAATCCTGTTATTAAAAAAAAAAGCACTTAGGGTCATTGAAACTCTCCTCTTATGATTAGCTATAAAAATATGCCCATTTCAAACATACCCTGAAATAGTAACAGAATCAGCATGTAGTTCAATTCCAAGAATTCCAAGGGTGTTTTTCCACTTTCATTAAAATGCACCGCAATGAAGAAATTATGTGAACACCATTTAAAGCTTTACAAGGAAACTCTTTAAAATTGATAGTTATAAGTGTTTACAATACAAATTCAAAGTGATTACATGATGATTAGCACTTGCTTACATGTCTCTTAAGAAACCACACAATCTGATTCCAAACAGCAATCTCTTTGAATACTTGACCTTGATGAGCTTGATGCGGATTTTGGTGATAGGACTTTTTAAATTAAGATTTTATTATCATAAAGTGACAGGTGGTGGCTTGTCATTTTCTAGTATTTTTGCATTGGGGCAACAATAGAGTACCTATCTACTAGTAGCCTAATTTTGGTTCCAGGTAGCAAGTTAGTGATTTCAGGGGTAACAACAACAATAATACCTGATATTTTTGAATGTTTAGTATGTGCAAGAAAACGTTATAAATAGTTTTCTTGGAATTAATTCTATTAAATTCTGCACTTTTTTTTTTTTTAACAGACCCAATTGTTGTGTTCTTTGAAGGAAACCTAGGATTAAATTCTAGCTTGTTGTTCCTAACTAATGGTGACTCCTTAATTTCTGCACAATTCCCGATATGTAAGTTCTTCACTCCAGCCTCTAGATGGAGCTCAAGGCCGCTTCACCTGAAGGCATGCGTTGGCTGTAAGCCCATGAGTCTGCATAACTGAAGATGTTCTGATATGGGCCATCATAATGCAAATGTCACCTGCTTAGATGAATGAGGGCTTTCCAATGGCTCAGCTGGGAAAGAATCCACCTGTGATGCAGGAGACAGGGTTCAGGGTTTGATCCCTGGAGGAGGACATATCAACCCACTCCAGTATTCCTGCCAGGAAAATCTCATGGACAGAGAAGCCTGGTAGTCTTTCTGAATACTCAAAATGCTCAAAGATGATTTATAATGATCCTTAAAGGAAGAGAAAAAAAAAAATACAGGAAACAGCAGGTGGAGAGATGGTTACAATTACACGATTTTAACACTTCCTATAAACTGACAGAAACAATTCCCTATAGAGTTTACTGCAAAGTAACAGCCTTATTTTTCTTTCCTATAAGACCATTAAAACAGGTATGACATGTCCTTTTCTATGATGACTCTTAAAGAATCTTTCTAGAATCATAAGGCTACTGATTGATACTAGTGGAATATGCTACTTTCTAGGATAAAAATCTGTAATATTTTGGAACACAATCTAGATATTTCAATTTGATATTTTCTGGAACAAAATTTAAGGGTGATACTGGATAATTTTTGGACAACTTTTACTGGTCCCTCTTCAGAAGCCCAAGATAACTACAGGATTACATTTCCTTAAAGGAAAAAAAAAAAAATATATATATATATATATATATGCACATATATATACATTTCAAAGAGAAATTATACATGTATATACATTTCTAAGACATAGTGAAAGAAATAACTTTAGAGACCAGTGACATAGCTGCTTGGAACTGAAAGCAGCTCTGACTTAAAGAGTAATGGATGATTAGAATATGAAATATATACCAAGTCTGTCTGGAGAAATAGATACTGTCTTTCAGAAGTACTGTATGTCCAAACTTCACACAGCAGTTTAATCTACAATAACCAAAACTGTTGAAAGAGTTGCTAATAGTGTTGAGATGCTGGGCATGAAGCTTCTATCCCACTGGAGTGGATTGCCATTTCCTCCTCCAGGGGATCTTCCCGACCCAGGGATCGAACCTGTGTCTCTGGTGTTTCCTGCATCCCACTGAGGCAAACCTCAGCACAGGCAGCCTCGCTGTAGTGAGGTGATAGGACTCCACCATCAATAGCAGCAGACTCAGTCTGTGGTGTGGATGTGGATTCTAAGCAAGCGGTTACAACAGCAGTGGCCCAACCTGGCACATCGTCAGATCCTAGGAGATCTCTCAGTAGCCCTGTCCTCAAGCATAGCTTGGGGAGCTATTTCTAAAGGATAAATCTAGAATCCATTTTTTTTTAACATTAAAAATAACTTTGTAATCCATTTAATACCCTGCAGTAAGTCCCCGCATGCCTTAAACAGCCAGAGTAGATTCATTCTCTGCAAATCATATTGTAGACATTATCACTATTCTCATTAGAAAATATGATAAGCACTAGGAAGAATTCTATTTTCTAAAATTCTAGGTTTCACGTCAACATTGAAATCTTTGACCACAGATACTAATAGCTGTTTCCTTGAAGTGAGTCACTCATTCCTTTCATTTTCAAGAAAATGGCTGTCAAATACATAAGTCTGATAACCATAGTTTTCTTTGCATGTCTCTGTGTGTGTGTGTGTGCATCATGCTCAGTCATGTCCAACTATTTGTGACCCCACAGACTGTAGCCCACCAGGTTCCTGTGTCCATGGCATTTTCTTGGCAAGATTATTGGAGTGCATCACCATTGCCTCCTCCAAGGGATCTCTCCAAACCAGGGATCCAAACCACATCTCTTGCATCTCCTGCATTGGCAGGAAGATTCTTTACATGGATTCACCTGGGAAGCCCCAGTTTAAATTAGTTATTATTTTAAGTAAAATTAGTATTCCAAATAAGACCAGAACAATAAAACCCAAAACAGCTGATGTAGCTTTTAATGCAAACAACCTCTCAGGTGTTCCCCCACTCCCGGAGACACCCATCAAATATCAGAAGTGCTTTATGTACACTTTCTATTAATATTTTGTCACACAGACTATCATAAAGCTGTATATTCATGACTTGAGATTTAATTGAATTAATACTTTTATTGCTACTGCTTCATCAAGTATAATGACTGCCAGGACATTTTGGTGTCTTGATTCATGCTGAGGCACCAGTTGTTTTACCATCATTGCTCCTGTGTGATCATAACGACGAATGTCAACAGAGTGAAAAGCAATTAACGTCTTAATATTATTATGAAAGGAGTTTTTACCTAATGGACCCCCTGAAAGAATGTTGAGGACGTTGAGAGGTTCACAGGCCATACTGTGAGTACAGCTAGTCTACTTCTATGTACAACTGTGCCCATACTTGGGATTGTGTACAATTCTGGCAATTTTTTCCAGAACTCAAACAATTCCAATATTAGTTTATGATGCATAGTTACTTTCAATTATATCTTTATTTATTTTTAATCTTGTGATATCTGATTTTATCCTACCAAATGAAGATTCACTAAAGCTGTTCAACAAGAAGTCCCTGAAAAGTCAGTGTCATTAATTCATAAAGGGAGATGTTGGGAGAGATGCTAGCTGGGGAGATGTTAGCTGGGAGAGCTATTACTTCAGGCTTTTTCTAATAAATATATTTTATATAAAAGTTGCCCAAAATTATAATTTTGATTGTAATTATTAAACAGATTTTATCATGTGTTGTTTTTATTTTTAAATTACGCAGTAAAAATGGAACTCAAATTATCACAATTCCTAACACCAAGAAGAGGCAATAAATTAAAATAGAAAAACTATACCAAACATTTTTTTCCCCTAAAATCATGAGTCCTTCTTCACCTTACTTGTAGCTTAATTCCACTCTGCCATTTCTAAGATACCTAAGGGAACTCTTTGCTAAAGAGAAGGAGGGTTTGAACTTTTACTCCATTGATATCATTAAAGAAAAGATATTTTAAAGAGTAAATTCAAAGACTACAGTTAATAGAAAATGGAACTTTAAATTCTATGCTTACTAAATCAGAAATCCCACCCCCAAAGAGTTCAAATTTCTTTGCTTTTCTTTCAATCTCTGTTATAATCTTTTGTTTGTTTTTCTTTTCTCAGACAGGATGAAAGAGGCCTGGAGTCTTTAGAGGATTTTTCCATTAACAAATTTTTTTTCCTGTTTTATATATAAGGAACCTAAGATGTTTAAATGCTAAATGACTTCCGCAATCAAGAAGCTTCCTTTCGTAAGGGATAGAACTATTAGTAAGTTTTCGATGCCTTTTCAAATATTTTGTATCTGGATCTTTAAAAATACCTGGCTAAAGAGACAAAGGAATAAATAAATGAAAGAAGGTATGTACAATCCAGTTACTTTTTAGTAGAAATCAAGTCATCATTCTTTTTTTCTAATGAATAGACAAATTATTTCAGGCCAAAAAAATATAATCTTTATTCCATTTCAATCTTTTGACACCTAGTTTTATTTCACCCTCACTAGAAGGGTCACTCAAACTTTACTCCTCAAGCACCTACTGAAAGAACAAATGTTGTTAATTCTCAAAGTTAAATTTAGTTTAACCAGAGGAGCAGTTACCAAAGTCTTTTTGTATTTGATGTGTTTCACAGAAAAGCAGCATTTCTTCCATTCAGGGGCTTTTAACATAAAAGGAATTGCATTTGTATGAAGACTACAATTTGCTGGTAATTTTTCATCACAACTGGAGTCCTTTATCTTCTGTCAATCAACATTGGGAAGCAGAGAGGGTTTTATCGAGGCTACTGTAAGTAACGGAGGAGGTCCAGAGCAGCCTTTAGGAAGACAACGCAGGAAGTGTTTATGTCTTCCTTTATGTGTGCTGTCTAAACTGAAATGTTTTTACCAATATCAGACCATCTTGTATTGTTACAAACAGATTTTAAATCACAGAGGGCGAGTTATCAAAATGTAGAAACTGGACTTTAATTGTACACACTTATTCTCTCAGTCTAAATTTCATGGTAGAATATAATGGAGATTTAATTACTTATCAATAACCTTTGCCTGCTGTATATATTCCTTCCCCAACAACATTTATGCAAGAAAACGTGTGTATAGTTCTTTATTTTCCTTATCCTGAAAAATGTATTGTGAGAGCTCTTAAGAACCGTAAAACGCAATGCCCACACGATAAGAAAGAAAACTAATCTCTGACCATTACATCTTCAGTTGTATGGAATGGCATTTCTGTGCTTCAGAATTAATTTGTGTTTGTTGAGCATGTGATGAGATCAAAACAAGTCATTCAGTTCTCATTAAAGCTTAGGACTATTACAAAGAAAGAAGGTTACCATTCCTTGCATTGAAAACACTGTTTTATAGATAAGGAGACTGAAATACAGACAGGTTAGGTAACTTTTTCAATTCTACTTAGTATTATAAAAGAAAAGCAGAAAATGGGACGTTATCAAAAAGATCATTCATTCTTTCTGCCATACCACATTCTAAATCAATTCAATTTACAGATTCTTATTATTTCCCTCCATAATCTTTAAGATAAGCAGGAATTGATCCAGAAGAGAGGGATAAGAACCAATAAGTCAGATGTGAGAGTATATGCAGATCGACTGGAGCATAAAACAATGCGGCGTCCTGAAACACATCGGGGCTGCTCAGCAGGCAGAGGGGCAGCAGAAGTGGGTGCTGGCCTGAGGTCTGGAGGACTGTATTCCGGAGCTGCCACTTTACCCTGAAAGAAGCTACATGTATAGGAAGAGACTTGCAGATCTTAAGCAAGAAGGTGACATAATCATATATGGTCCATATGCTGTGTGTATACTTTTTAAACTTTTCCTGAGAACATCATGGCAAGCGTGTGAAGGTGGATTTTAGAGTGGCGGGATAAAGACAAGAGTTGTTATAAGAACCTTGAGGAACGTATAGAGTCAAATCTGTATCTTTGTGTGATATCTAAAGGGGAGCATTAGAGTGGCATGTATAGAATGTCACAGGAGGAAGAGAGGATTTAGAAAGAATCCATAATTTCTCACTTGAACAATTTGATCATATTATCATTACCTAGGATGACCTTCAATATATGTGTTCAAAATCTTTTTTTTTCAGTAAAGATTATTTATTCAATTCTGAGCATGTCAAATGTGTGGAATATTTAGAGGACAGTACCGACCTCATGGAAAGTATTAAACATATTTGTTTAGTGAATTATAGCCATAGAGTCTGGGATGAAAATATAAATTTAAAAAAATATATGTTGGAATAAAAAAGTTAGTAATGAGAGTCTCTTAGAGAGATTGCATAAAATAAGAAGGAAAGATAATACATATCCCCTAAGAAATTATAACTTTTAAGGAACAAAAGTTTCAAGATTAAGACTGGGGGTCACAGAAATTAAGGAGAGAGACTTCTGGAAGTAGTCCAGGTCACATAGATAGAGAACGGCAGAGCCAGAGACAGAACCGATGTCTCTTGACGCTTGGACTGCATGCTTTCCTTCACGACACATGACCTTTTACTTCTACCAGAATTTCAATGTACTTCTCAGAAATATAATTTGTTCACTCACTCATCCATTCTTATATCCAACAATCATTTATCTCATGTACCTAATACTTCTCAAGGCTGAAGTCATAAGGATGATAAAAATTCTAGGAACTTTTATTAGCAAATATGCCTGACAAACCATTTGGATTTGTAAAATTAATATAAAGCTTAGTGCCATCAGTACTTATTTCTCTTCATCATCAAGTAATGTTAGTTTGGAAACCTGTATCAGTCCACACCCAGGTTTCCTCACCTCTCATGAGAGGTTTGCACACACAAAAAAAGATCTCCTTAGGTAAAAAGTGTTCCTTTCACTCTATAAAAAAGCTAAGGTAGGAACATGTGATACTGTCTTGCTTAGCTGGATGCATCTTGCATTTTGGGTCTGTGTATTACTGATTTAGTTCATAGGCTCGTTCATCTGTTTTCTCTTCCAGCATACATATACTAAATATCTTCTGTGAGGCCTTGACTGAGCTCGTCTCTAGAATCACTCTGACGGCCTAAAGAAGGACAAGAAACTCTTGGGAGAAGGTAATGTTTGATGTTTACCTTTCAGCAAGAGCAAGAAGAAATCAGACTGAAGAAAGAGGCCTGCTGGGCAGGATACAAATCCATGCAAAAAAGAAGAGGCCTGGTATGGAGACTGTGGGAAACTAAAGAATTTCTGTATGTAACTGAGGGGAGATGAAGCATCAAGTAAGCTAAAAAATAAAAACAACACAGAGCAGGAGTAAGCCTAAGTGCTAAATTAAGGAGGTAGCTCTTTACTACGAATCCGCAGAGTGCTCTTCGGGAAGTCTGAGCCCGGAGGGACAGTTCAACTGGCATCTTAGCTTCTTCTGTGTGGCATCTGAGGCTATGTTGGCCCAGAGGCAACACAGACCGGAGGCAGAGGGAGCAGTTGGGATGACACTTACGATTCCGTTACCGGAGGGGTAAATTACTTTGAATCAGCACCATCAACATCTTTGTGAGTTTCAGCAATGACATTCCAATCAATTACGACTAAGGACATGACTGTTATTTTGGGTTCCTGGGAGATCTCTCTTAATACCTTGAACTTACATCTTTCAGCAGACACAAGAAGCACAGCGGTTCAGACATTCTCTGGGCAGAGAATAAAACACACAAATGATAGGATAAGAGGAAAGAGGCATTAGCTGATGGCTCCAGGGGCAGAACTAGGATATATCACTCTGTTGACATCAGTACAGTTTAGAGAACAATGCCATTACATGCTGATAGCGACAGTGACAGAATTAGTTAGCTCTCCTCCAAATCTAAAGAACACGCAGTATCTTGTAGATATTATGTAGAAAATAGATTTTGAAGGATGCCTCTTCAAATGGCTTACTGGGTCATCTATCTGCCTTGGAGATCCAGAGTTAACAACTGACTCGTATATTTCACTCTTACCAACTGGTTCCTTCAGGGACTGAAATGTCACAGTTTTGCATTTGTTTCCCCCAGTTTATTCCTAATGGTAAATTGCTAAAGTGTTAAACATCATGCTAATACTTGCTTTGTTAAATACAGCCTGGTGACGCTAGCAGCTCTCTTGACTTCATCAGACCTGCCCTTTTTTCTAGCCTTTTGACAACCCTAACTTTGCACGAGTCTAACTTCACAGTGTTACATTCACACTGTCACACTTTTTCAGCGTCTACATGTCATCGTCGCTTCGCGTGAGTCTGTAACTTGCTCCTGATTACTTCCTTCGGTTCTCACTGTAGACAACGTAGTTACCCAGGGCAGTTGTAATGGGCTTGCTCTTTTACCACCAGACTGTTTCAAATCAAACCTACCAGGGATTATGTGCAACTTTATGATTTCACAGAAAGTTTCTGTGTGCAATCTTACCAGATCCTTTGAATAATCCCATAAAGAAGGTCTTATTATAACTTTTACGTAAATAAGGAGTGAGTGACTCTAAAAAGTAAAGCAACTTATTTTAAGATGGACTAGGGAGAGGACAGGGTTCAAATCCTGAAACTTCTGAGACCTAGAGTCATTCTTCTTCCCTGAGACTCATTTTTCTCATTTCTTTGAGACTCTTAAACTTAAAAATTCAGTAATACTAAGTCATTACTTCTTTTCCTATAGTGTTAGGTTAAATATGAGTTTATGTCATATGGTGAACCTCTTTCCTTTGTCTTAAAGAAATATAAGTGGATTTAAATTTTCAAAGCTGTTTTTGAGGACTTAAGAGGCAAGAGAGGGCTGAGCACCAAAGGACCAATGTTTTCAAACTGCGGCGCTGGAGAAGACTCTTGAGAGTCCCTTGGACTGCAAGGAGATCATATCAGTCAGTTCTAAAGGAAATCAACCTTGAATATTCATTGAAAGGACTGATGCTGAGGCTCCAATACTTTATCCACCTGATGTGAAGCGCTGACTCATTGGAAAAGACCCTGATGCTGGGAAAGATTGAGGCCAGGAGGTTAAGGGGGTGACAGAGGATAAGATAGATGGCATCACCAACTCAGTGAACATGAATCTAAGCAAAATCTGAGAGATAATGAAGGACAGGGAAGCCTGGTGTGCTACAGTCAATGGGATTTCAAAGAATCGGACACTACTGGGTAACTGAACAATAGCAACAAAGAAGCAAGAGAGAATCAGAAACTATGATATTATGTAAGAATTATTTTCACACATTGGGACCTTTTTGAGGCAAGTGAAGGAACTGATGATTAACTATGGGTAAATCTTCATGCCTCATAATTTTTCTTAATTCAAAACAACCAAAGAACCAACTAAACACAATCTCAATAGATTTTTTCTTGCAAAATCTTGTTAGTGGCTGATATTCAATTTATATAGTTGAAAATTCTAGAATTGGGACTTCCCCAGTGGCTCAGATGATAAAGAATTTGCCTGTAATGCAGGAGACCTGGGTTCAATCCCTGGGTCGGGAATGTCCCCTGCAGAAGGTATAGGCAATCCACTCAAGTATCCTTTCCTGGAGAGTTCCATGCACAGAGGAGCCTGGTGGGCTATAGTCCGTGTGTTTCAAAGAGTAGGACATGACCCAGAAGCTATTTTGGTTGAAGGAAGGTTTAAATAACAATTTGGCACTCTGGCTGCCGCATTCCTTTTGCGTAAGACAGCAGGAAATACTTTAAAAATGCAAATTCTGGGAACAGACTACCTGCATTTGAATTCTGGCTCTCATTTATTAACTGCATAAATGTGCACTGCCAATCAGGCATGACATAGAATCACCCATGCTTCGGTTTCCTCATCTATAAAATGGGATGATCAAGCAGTTTCTCATTTTAGACTCCTTGTTAAGAGTTATAAGCAGCCAGCAGGGTGACTGCTAAGTATTCAACTCTCCATTTGTGTTTAGCACTTACACAGCACTTTGTGAGTTCTGAGTAAAGTTAATATATATCCAGGTGGTACTTCAGGCTTGAAGGTGATAGTCTAAGGAACTGAGATTTCTGGATGCTAGAACGGTGTGAGATATTCCACATGTGAGATGGACACAAATTTGTGGGGATCATAAGGCAGACTGTAGTGGACGGAAAGGTGGCCCCTAAAATTATGCCCAGCTCTCAGAAATTATGAATGTGACTTTCTTTTTAAGTGTTTGCAGATTTAATCAAGTTATGGGTCTTCAGATGAGATAATCCTGTATTATCTGGGTGGGCACTAAATCAAACGACATTCATCCTTCTATGAGAAAGGCAAAGATAAATGTGAAAAGAGAGATGAGAAGGCCATGTGATGTGGAGGCAGAGAGTGCAGTTGTCCAGCCATGAGCAAAGGAATGCCTGGAGCCCCTCAAAACAGGAAGGAGCAAAGACATATTCTTCTTTGAAACTCCACAGAAAGAACATCCTTGCTGATACTGCTTTCAGACTTGCAGTGTTCAGAACTACCAAAGAATAAATGTCTATTATTTAAAACCACCTTGTTTACGGAGGCTTCCCTGGTGACTCAGATGGTAAAGCGTCTGCCTGCAATGCGGGAAACCTGGGTTCGATCCCTGGGTCAGGAAGATCCCCTGGAGAAGGAAATAGCAACCTACTTCAGTATTATTGCCTGGAAAATTTCATGGCCAGAGAAGCTTGGTGGGCTACAGTCCGTGGGGCCACAAAGAGTAGGACATGACTGAGTGACTTCACACACTTGTTTATGGCAGTTTGTTTTAGCAGCCACAGGATAATAGTACAGGTAATTAGAAATATGTGTCTGGAATTCAGCTGAGAAATCAGAGCTGGAGATACAGCTTCACTGGTCACCACTGAAGAGACTATATAATATGGGCTTCCCTAATGGCTTGGACGGTAAAGTACCTGCCTACAATGCAAGAGGCATTGGTTCGATCCCTGGGTTGAGAATATCCCTGGAAAAGGGAATGGCTATCCACTCCACTATTTTTGCCTGGAGAATTCCATGGATAGAGGAGCCTGGAAGTCTGTAGTCTATGGCATTGCAAAGGATCTATGGGATCGCAAAGGGTCGGACATGACTGAGCGATTAACACTTTCACAAAGACATAAAACTAGATAGACTTCCACAAGGAAAAAAATGTGAAGATAGAAGAGATAAGATCAAAAGACTGAGCTCTGAGGTAATGCAGTGCTTTAAGAAATGAGGAAACTGAGAAAGATTCAGAAAAAGATACTGAAAATAAGTATGAAAAAGTAGAAGAATCTAAAGGGAAGAACTCCAAAGAGGAAAGGTTTATCAATGGGTCAAATACTACCAAGTGTCAAGTAATATGATGGCTAAGAATTTAATACTGGATTTGGCAAGTAGCATTATCAGATAAAATGAATAATGATAGTTTTAAATACAAAGACCCAGTTGGCTTAGGCTCAAGAGAGATTATGGATTGAGGATATGAAACTGCAAAGATAGAATATACTTGTATGTTTTCTCATGAAATAGAAGCAGAAAAATCATGCAAAAAGTTTACCCCACGTTTCACACTACAATTGCACAATTTCTCTGCACTTATTTAAGAGGAAGTCTTTCAAATATGTCTAGATTTGCAGTAATGATCAATGCATGGAAATAGAGGAAAACAATAGAATGGGAAAGACTAGAGATCTCTTCAAGAAAATTAGAGATACCAAGGGAATATATCATGCAAAGATGGGCACAATAAAGGACAGAAATGGTAAGGATAACAGAAACAGAATGAATATTAAGATTAGCAAGAATACACAGAAGAACTATATAAAAAAGATCTTCATGACCCAAATAACCATGATAGTGTGATCACTCATCTAGAGCCACACATCCTGGAATGTGAAGTCAAATGGGCCTTAGGAAGCATCACTATGAACAAAGCCAGTAGAGATGAAGGAATTCCAGTTGAGCTATTTTAAATCTTAAAAGATGATACTGTGAAAGTGCTGCACTCAATATGCCAGCAAATTTGGAAAACTCAGCAGTGGCCACAGGACTAAAATGGTCAGTTTTTATTCCAGTCCCAAAGAAAGCAATGTCAAAGAATGTTCAACTACCACACAATTGCACTCATCTCACATGCTAGTAAAGTGATGCTCAAAATTCTCCAAGCCAGGCTTCAACAGTACTTGAACCATAAAATTCCAGATGTTCAAACTGAATTTAGAAAAGGCGGAGGAACCAGAAATCAAATGGCCAACATCTGTTGGTTCATTAAAAAACCAAAAGAGTTCCAGAAAAACATCTACTTCTTCTTTATTGACTATGCCAAAGTCAAAACTGTGTTGACTGAAACAAATTGTGGAAAATTCTTAAAGGGATGGAAATATCAGACCACCTTACCTGCCTCCTGAGACATCTGTATGCAGGTCAAGAAGCAACAGTTAGAACTGGACATGGAACAACAGACTGGTTCCAAATTGAGAAAGGAGTATGTCAAGGCTGTATATTGTCACTTTGCTTATTTAACTTATATGCAGAGTACATCATGCAAAATGCCAGACTGAATGAAGCACAAGTTGGAATCAAGATTGCCAGGAGAAACAGATATGCAGATGAAACCACCCTAATGGCAGAAAGTGAAGTAGAAACAAAGAGCCTTTTGAAGAAAGTGAAAGAAGAGAGTCAAAAAGTTGACTTAAAACTCAACATTCAGAAAACTAAGATCATGGCATCTGGTCCATCACTTCATGGCAAATAGATGGGAAAACAACAGAAACAGTGAGAGACTTCATTTTGGGGGGCTCCAAAATCACTGCAGATGGTGACTGCAGCCATGAAATTAAAATATGCTTGCTCCTTGAAAGAAAAACTATGATCAACCTAGACAGCATATTAAAAAGCAGAGACATTACTTTGCCAACAAAGGTCCATCTAGTCAAAGCTATGGCTTTTCTAGTAGTCAAGTATGGATGTGAGAGTTGAATTATAAAGAAAGCTGAGCACTGAAGAATTGATGCTTTTGAACTGTGGTTTGGAGAAGACTCTTGAGAGCCCCTTGGACTGCAAAGAGATCAAACCAGGCAATCCTCAAGGAAATCAGTCTTGAATATTCATTGGAAGGACTGGTGCTGAAGCTGAAACTTCAATACTTTGGCCATCTGATATGAAGAACTGACTCATTGGAAAAGACCCTGATGCTGGGACAGATTAAAGGTGGGAGGGGAAGGGGACGACAGAGAATGAGATGGTTGGATGGCATCACCAACTCGATGGACATGAGTTTGAGCAAGCTCTGGGTGTTCGTGATGGACAGGGAGGCCTGGTGTGCTGCATGGGGCCAAAAAGAGTTGGACATGACTGAGCAACTAAACAGGATGAAGAGGAAAAAACCTCACACTCTCATGTGTTATTAAGAAAGAAAATAAAGCAAATAGATGAGACAGAAGAGAATACAATTAACTGTCCTGTAATATGCAACCTGAAGGAGATGGAACTCTGTGCAAGTTTGAAGGTTCACGAATGAGAAAGGCAAAGTCCTTAAACTGCATTTTCTTCCATGAGTTACTAGGGGTATTTATTTATATACATCTGGAGTCTTTGAAAGAAGAAATCAACTTCCAAGTTGAGTAAACACTAACCAAGTTTTCTTCAAGGTTCTAATGTCATAGATGCTTAAAATGTTATCACTATTTGACTTTCTAACAATTATCATACCAACTATTGGACATGATGTAATTCTTAAATTAAAAAAAAAAAAAAAAAAAAACAGCTTTTTTTCCCAAATGGAACCCAGCCATACGACTAGGTAAAAAATGTGAATCAAGCTACTTAGCGTCTTTCTTAATTTGTCATGTATAAACGATGATAGCTGTGTTGTCCATTCGCAGAGTGTTATCATTGATACTGAAACACAGTGTCTGATTTTTGAGCAGGAAAAATAGTTTTGTATGAGCTGATCTGGAGAAAAATGACTGATTCAAATTTTACTCCTATATCTTACTACCCATGAGACCGGTTTCAAGCATAGAAATTCTTCAGACTTCAGTTTCCTCATTTGAATATGAACATAATTATATTAGTCTCAAATGGTTGCTGTGAACAATGTGAATAAAGTAATGAATTCAAATTGTGTCACATATATTGTATCATAAACATGAACTATTATCATTCAAAATTAGTCACTTTATTATTTTGACTACTGTCCTCATTCCTGACTTCAAGTAGTTCAGAGTCTCCTGGGAGAGAATTTTGGTTAAAAACTAAGCAAATAAGATAGAAAGAGTTCTGGAAGTGAATGGGGATAATACCTGTACAACAATATGAATGTATTCAATGCCCCTGAAGTGTACACTTAAAAGGATTAAGATGCTAAATTTGATGATATGTATATTTCATCACATTTAAAGAAATTAAAAGTATAAAATAATTCCCTAAAAAAAAAAAAAACACAAAAAAAAACTAAGCAAATATGTGGCAGCACAGAATAAGAACTATAATGGTAGAAGTTCAATGTTCAAGTAGTCACCAAGCTCAACCAGCTGTGCCACTTTGTTAGTGCTCAATTAAACATACTCACGGCCTCAAATTTGGAACTGTGTTAAGTTTGTGCGAGAGCACAGAATGATTTATGGAGTAATGCTCTGCTGGTCCTACAAGACTATTTGCATGAGAAAAGGACAATTTGATCCTTCGTTGTGTAACTTTCAGAAAACTGCTTTCCTTGAGACTTATTCTTGGTTTGCTTTCACTTAAGGAGAAATTTGTCATTTTAGAAACACATTTTGTAACCACATGACAATCCACAAGAGGGAAAAGTGGGAGAAAACAGTTTCTGGCCTTGAATCATTTTGTTTTTGGTAAAAAGATTAAGTTGCTGGTACCATTTAAATAGGTGTGTCTGAATAAGAGTCTCCCACACAAATTCCACTGATTCAATAAATTCACAGAGTCTGACTAGAGTTTCTAAGATCTGAAAGCTTATACCAGAGAGAATAGTGTATGCAGGTGGTTCGGTGTATTCAGACTTGCTGGGAAAGGCACCAAATGGGCACCTTTGACCCAGATGATTTCCTGTGGGTCATGACAGTGCCAGAATCCACACTGTATTACCATATCCCAACCAACCTTAATCCATGCTCACCTCATTTGAACCATTCTTCATGCTATGTAGGACTATATTGCTGATTTATTTATAATTTTTAGGTGGTCACCCACTGGCCTCAATATACTTAACATACAGGTCCTCCATCACATATCTCCTCATCTCTGGGTAAGCACTCCACCTTTTCATTTTTATTTACATCCTGGTTAAAAAGAAGTGCTTGTAGCTCACCACAGACATGGTGCTGGATCAACGCCTTTGCTTTAGCTGCTCCCTTCAAGTTATTTTTCTCCTCCCTGTCTGATTTCCTCCTGGTTAGGAAGGTGCCAACTCTCGTATATGACCTTTTCCTGTTTCCAGGTTTAAAGTTTCTCCAGGTACCTCTCTGCTCTCAAGGTGTTCTGTTCTCATAGCTAAGTCAATCATTCTCAACATGTAGTGAGTCACAAATATCTCTACCTAACTGTTGAGATTTATAGAGGTTCATTCCAAAAAGAAAAAAAAAAAACAACTTCACAGATATACATGTTGCATCAAGCTTCAGAGTGTTCTGGGATTCTCCTGATACTTATCTCTGAATGTATTTGGGGAAATTGCTCACTCTGGATTATGAGTTCTTTGGGTCAGTTATAGTGATACAATATTTTGATATAGCTCAAAATCCTTCAAGCTAGGGTTTATCAGTACATGAATGGAGAATTTCCAGATGTACAAACTGGGTTTAGAAAAGGCAGTAGAACCAGAGATCAAATTGTCAACAAATGCTGGATCATAGAAAAAGCAAGAGAATTCCAGAAAAACATCTACTTCTGCTTCATCAACTATGCTAAAGCTTTTGACTGTGTGGATCACAACAAAGTGTGGAAAATTCTTAAAGAGATGGAAATACCAGACCACCTTCCCTGTATCCGGAGAAAATTGTATGCACATCAAAAAGCAACAGTTAGAACCAGACATAGAAAAACTGACTGGTTCAAAATTGGGAAAGAAATATGTCAAGGCTGTATATTGTCACCCTGTTTACTTAACTTATATGCAGAATACATCATGTGAAATGCTGGGCTGGATGAATCACAAGCTGGAACCAAGACTGTGGGGAGAAATAATAACCTCAGATATGCAGATGATACCACCTTATGGTTTTTCCAGTAGCGTATATGGATGTGAGAGTTGGACCATAAAGAAGGCTGAGTGCCGAAGAATGGATCCTTTAGAACTATAGTGCTAGAGAAAACTTGAGAGTCCCTTGGACTGCAAGGAGATCAAACCAGTCCAACCTAAAGGATATCAACCCTGAATATTCATTCTAAGGACTGATGCTAAAGTTTAAGCTCTGATAATTTGGCCACCTGATGTGAAGAGCTGCCTCACTGGAAAAGACCATGCTGCTGGAAAAGATTAATGGAGAAGCAGAAGCAGATGACAGAGGATGAGATAGTTGGAGGGTATCACTGACTTGATGGACATCAATCTAAGCAAACTTTAGGGGACATTAAAGGACAGGGAAGCCTGTCTGCTGCAGTCCATGGGGTTGCGAAGAATGACTTGACTTAGCTACTGAATAATAACAACAATATAATAAATAACTAATGAGACCCTACTGTATAGCACAGGGAATTCTGCTCAATGCTCCATGATGACCTAAATGGGAAGGAAATCCAAAAAAGAGAGAATATATGTATACAAATACCTGATTCCTTCTGCCGTATAGTAGAAACTAACACAATATTGTAAAGTAACTAAACTCCAATAAAAACCTTAAATAAAACCAATAAATAAACAAAAGAGCTGCAAACAGACTCAGAAAAGGTAATTCATTGACTCCAAGTCGAACAGCCAATAAGATACAGAATGGGCACTGAATCGGGAGAGTTCAACTCCTCCTGAGGCTGAAATTCTACTGCTCAACTTTCCCAGCAGTAACATGAATTTGATAGTGTGTCTCCTTCATTCATTGAACAGCTCAAGAGTTCATGGTACTTCCCACAAAACTTCATGAGTCTTAGTGGTTCTATCATTTAAACCTTGTGAAAACTTGGTTTAGTAGTGAAGGCCTGCTATTGAAAGCTTACCCCATCCATACCGCCAATCCAGCTTTGCTTATTAGGCAGTAATCAGGAGCTGCTGATATCTGTCAGGAAAAACCTATGTCAAGATATATCTCTGAGTCCCTAACAGATAGCAAGGGCTCAGTTCACATGAGTGAAGGAATTAAATAACTGGGAAATTACCTGGTCATCCAGTGGTTAGGCCTTGGTGCTTTCACTGCCCAGGTTCAATCTCTGGTTGGACAACCTAAGAATCTGCAACCCTCATGGTGAGTCAGAAAAAAAAAAAAAAAAAAACAGAGAGAGGAAAAAAGAAGAAAGAAAAGTACTGGAGCCAAGTTTTAATACCTCTACAACTTACTACCGGTACACTTTTAAACTTAATTGCTGTCAACTTCCATTTTTCCGACTGATGTAATGCTACTGAACCAGGTTCATTTTGCTGAACACAGAGCAAGTCAAACTGCTGGGGGCATGGAGGTTTGCAGCAAAGAGAGGGTTTTTCCCCAAGGCAGCCAATCAAGGAGACGGAAGGACTAGTCTCAGATCCACTTCGCAGAAGGCAAGGCACTTGGGGTATTTATGCTGCTGCTGCTGCTGCTGCTGCTGCTGCTAAGTCGCTTCAGTCGTGTCCGACTCTGTGCGACCCCACAGATGGCAGCCCACTGGGCTCCGCCATCCCTGGGATTCTCCAGGCAAGAACACTGGAGTGGGTTGCCATTTCCTTCTCCATGGGGTATTTATAGGATAAGGAATAATGCAGCAAGGCAGTCCAAGGTGTGGAGAGCATGCACCTTTAATAAACGGAGGCCCTTAACTTGATCTGAGGTCTACTGATATCAAAAGGTCAAGAAGCTGAGTCTTGCACATGCCTGGTCTTAACCAGCTAAGTCTGAACTAGACACAGCTGACTCACAAGTTCCTGGAAAACTCAGGAAAACATTTTATTATTTAGAAACAGAGGCAGATTTTATTTTCCTGGGCTCCAAAATCTCTGCAGGTGTTGACTGCAGCCACAAAATTAAAAGACGCTTGGTCCTTGGAAGAAAAGCTATGACAAACCTAGACAGTGTATTAAAAAGCCAACTATAAGGTCATTATAGTCAAAGTTATGGTTTTTCTGGTAGTCATGTACAGATGGTGAGTTGGACCATAAAGAAGGCTGAGCACTGAAGAACTGATGCTTTTGAATGGTGGTACTGGAGAAGACTCTTGAGAGTCCCTTGGACTGCAAGGAGATACAACCAGTCAAACCTAAAGGAAATCAACCCTGAATAGTCATTGGACGGACTGATGCGGAAGCTTAAGCTTCAATACTTTGGCCACCTGATGCAAAGAACTGACTCACTGGAAAAGACTCTGATGCTGGCAATGATTGAAGGTAGGAGAAGCGGGTGACAGAAGGTTGAGATGGGTGGATGGCATCATCAACTCAATGGACATGAGTTTGAGCAAATTCAGGCAGATAGTGAAAAACAAAGAAGCCTGGTGTGCTGCAGTTCATGGGGTCACAGTCAGACATGACTTAGTGACTGAACAACAATGAATTGTGGTATAGCAGTTATGTACCTATAAAAACACACCCACAGTATGTGCTGAAATGAACCAAGTTAATAAGCTAAGCAATAATGACTAGGTTCCTAACATATACTCAGTCACTGTGTGCCAAGGAATCACAGCCAGCACACGTGTGTGCATGGTAAGTCACTTCAGTCGTGTCCAACTCTTTGCGACCCTATGGACTGTAGCTCACCAGACTCCTCTGTCCATGGGATTCTCCAGGCAAGAATACTAGGATGAGTTGTCATGCCTCCTTCAGGGGATCTTCCCGACCCAGGGATCAAACCCACATCTCTTGTGGCTCCTGCACTGCAGGCAGGTTCTTTACCATTGAGCCACTGGGGAACCCCCAGAGCCTGAATACTTAGATACATAACTCTGTTCTTCTGTTCTGCTGAGTTATATTTCATGATTACAGTTGAGTATGAAGCCATATGCGGGACAGCTTTGTGCTATGGAGTGGGAAAGGGCAGCCTAGTCCCTAATTAGGCCCTCCTCTCTTCCTCTTATATTATAGGTTCACCCTATGTTTACTCGTTGGAAGAAAAGTTATGACCAACCTAGACAGTATATTCAAAAGCAGAGACACTACTTTGCTGACTAAGGTCCGTCTAGTCAAGGCTATGGTTTTTCCAGTGGTCATGTATGGATGTGAGAGTTGAGTTGGACTGTGAAGGAGGCTGAGTGCCGAAGAATTGATGCTTTTGAACTGTGGTGTTGGAGAAGACTCTTGAGAGTCCCTTGGACTGCAAGGAGATCCTACCAATCCATTCTGAAGGATATCAGCCCTGGGATTTCTTTGGAAGGAATGACGCTAAAGCTGAAACTCCAGTACTTTGGCCACCTCATGCAAAGAGTTGACTCACTGGAAAAGACTCTGATGCTGGGAGGGATTGGGGGCAGGAGGAGAAGGGGACGACCGAGGATGAGATAGCTGGATGGCATCACGGACTTGATGGACATGAGTCTGAGTGAACTCCGGGAGATGGTGATGGACAGAGAGGCCTGGCGTGCTGTGATTCATGGGGTTGCAAAGAGTTGGACACGACTGAGTGACTGAACTGAACTGAAACTATCATAAATGGGATGATTCAATTTTTTATGTCAATGGCACTTGCATTTCCATCCTTGCCCCTCATTGCTCCTCTTAGCTCCTGATCACCTAAAATTTTCTCTTAGATGCTTGCTTGAAAGGCACCTCAAATTAGCATGAACAGAATAAAAGGCGTGATCATTTCCATCAAGTCTGGTTTTCTAAAAGCTCTGCTATTCCCACGGTTGGCTATACAACCTATATAACATAAAAATCAGGGTTCATTTTTGCTATCTCCTTCTGCTGCATCTTTAATGTTTAACCTTTAAATGTATGTGTTCATATATCTAGATATGAATGTACATAAAACCTAACCATTTCCTACCATATAAAGTCAGTTTATTTAGAGTCCACTTTTCTTATATTGACTTCTCTGGTGGCTCAGATGGTAGAGCGTCTGCCTACAATGCGGAAGACCTAGGTTCCATCCCTGGGTCTGGAAGATCCTCTGGAGAAGGAAATGGCAACCCACTCCAGTATTTTTGCCTGGAAAATCCCCTGGACAGAGGAGTGTGGTAGGCTACAGTCCATGGGATTGTAAAGAGTTGGTCACGACTGAGCAACTTCACTCACTTTTCTTATATTATGAGGGCTTAACATATTACCTGAAGCTGGAACCCAGGTACACACCATAAATAAACACACACATTTACTGTTGGTGCCTTTCCTGCCTTCTGTATTTATGCTGATTGGAATCCAGATTTGGCGGTTAGGTTGGGATAGTCATTTGGGCCTGGGAGATGGAAGCTGTGATAGAGGATAAAGAATCAGTAATAGAGACTCTTATTACTGGTTTATGGTCTGTTCTAATTCTTCATTTCTGTCTTGGCTTCTGTTCTTTAGATATTATTTACAGCCTGTTTCTTTGGCTGCTGCTACCTCAGTTTCCTCATCAACATTTTGCCTGCGGGCATGCATGTCAAGTCGCTTCAGTCATGTCCAACTCCTTGTAACCCTATGGACTACAGTCTGGCAGGCTCCTCTGTCCATGGGATTCTCCAGGAAACAATACTGGTGTGGGTTGCCAGGCCTTCCTTTAGGGGATCTTCCCAACCAAAGGATCAAACATGAGTCTCTGGAATATCCTGCATTGGCAGGCAGAGTTTTTACCACTAGTGCCAACTGGGAAGCCCACATTTTGCCTAGTTCTTTACTATTTCTCTGTCTACTTTTGTTTTCCTATTCTAATTTGGCTTCTAGGATACAACTACTTAACAAATACTGATTTGCTAAGTCCTCATGAGAATAAGACTGGACAAAAAAATGAATCAACAGTGACACAGCAAAAGTTGCACTGGAAAAATTTAAACAGTCAAGAAAGACTATTCAAGACTATTGTAATAGGAGAGAGAGAGAGACTAGAACTAAGTCTGAGCTCAAATCTGCTGAGACAAAGGGTAGGAGGGTTTTTAAAGGCTGGAGTGAGCTAACTAAAAAGTACTGGAGAAATTCAGGGGGAGGTTAATCACTAGGATGTGCTGAACACATTGAGTTATTTCCTTATTTTGCAGATATTTTAATCTGCAATTAGACCATCTGTGTTTGCTAATTGGCATCCACCAGTTTGAAAGCTACCCTCTAGCAGAAACTACAGGATGGGGTAATATCCTCTTTGATGATTGTATTTCAAAAGGACGGCTCCCAGGTCTTCAAGAAAGGCATGCCTGATTTGTAAAACTGGCAGTTCAGTTCAGTTGCTCAGTCATGTCCAACTCTTTGCAACCCCATGGACTGCAGCACACCAGGCCTCCCTGTCCATCACCAATTACTGGAGCCTTATCAAACTCATGTCCATCGAGTCAGTGATGCCATCTAACCATCTCATCCTCTGTTGTCCCCTTCTCCTCCTGCCTTCAATTTTTCCCAGCATCAGGGTCTTTTCCAGTGAGTCAGTTCTTCACATCAGGTGGCCAAAGGATTGGAGCTTCAGCTTCAGCATCAGTCCTTCCAATGAATATTCAGAACTGATTTCTTTTAGGACGGACTGGTTTGATTTCCTTGCAGTCCAAGGGACTCTCAAGAGTCTTCTCCAATACCACAGTTCAAAAGCATCAATTCTTTAGCGCTCAGCTTTCTTTATAGTCCAACTTTCATATCTGTACATAACTACTGGAAAAACCATAGCTTTGACTAGACGGACCTTTGTTGACACAGAAATGTCCCTGCTTTGTAATATGCAGTCTGGGTTGGTCATAGCTTTTCTTCCAAGTAGCAAGAAGCTTTTAAAAAGATTCACTTATATCTCAAAGGGACAGAGAAAGAATTTAAAATTGTAAGTATTTGAGAAAAAGGGAAGACAGCATCTCCAGTCTGGAAGAAGCCTATCTAAACTTCTGTCATACTTAGGGAAATGTTAAGATAAGTGTAAACAGAGAACTGCATAAAGCAGGATTTCCCATTCTTGTGCAAGATTCTTTGGTTATTTGCCACTGTTTTTCTTCCCAATTACTCTATTTCCTATCTTTTTTAGTTATTAGTAGATCTTACAATGAACCTAGATAGCCCATTAAAAAGCAGAGACATTACTTTGCCAACAAAGGTCTGTCTGGTCAAAGCTATGGTTTTTCCAGTGGTCATGTATGGATGTGAGAGTTGGACTGTGAAGAAAGCTGAGCGATGAAGAATTAATGCTTTTGAACTGTGGTGTTGAAAAAGACTCTTGAAAGTCCCTTGGACTGCAAGGAGATCCAACCAATCCATCCTAAAGGAGATCAGTCCTAGGATTTCTTTGGAAGGACTGATAGTAAAGCTGAAACTCCAGTACTTTGGCCACCTCATGATAAGAGTTGACTCATTGGAAAAGACTCTGATGCTAAGAGGGATTGAGGGCAGGAGGAGAATGGGACGACAGAGGATGAGATGGCTGGATGCCATCACTGACTCGATGGGCATGAGTTTGAGTAAACTTAGGGAGTTGGTGATGGACAGGAAGGCCTGGTGTGCTGTAATTCATGGGGTCGCAAAGAGTCAGACATGACTGAGAAACTTAACTGAACTGAACACTGACAAAAAGACAAACACAGTTTTAATGATGAAATATATTTTGGAAATATATGTTAAAGTTATTTTTGGAAAACTCAGAATCTCACTTATCCTGATGTAAATTATGAATCTTACAAAAATTATATTGTGTAGTGTTTACAGTGAATTGTTTTTAACAGAAATATCTTCAGGTTTAATTTTATACAGACTCAAATATTTCAATTACTCTAGAGAGAAGAGTGATGGCACCCCACTCCAGTACTCTTGCCTGGCAAATCCCATGGAGGTAGGAGCCTGGTGGGCTGCAGTCCACGGAGTCGCTAAGAGTCGGACACGACTGAGCGACTTCACTTTCACTTTTCACTTTCATGCATTGGAGAAGGAAATGGCAACCCACTCCAGTGTTCTTGCCTGGAGAATCCCAGGGTTGGGGGAGCCTGGTGGGCTGCCATCTATGGGGTCGCACAGAGTCGGAAATGACTGAAGCGACTTAGCAGCAGCAGCAGAACATACTGTCTTCTAGATGTGTATAAGAGACAGCTGTACAACTACTGAGCGACTTCACTTTCACTTTTCACTTTCATGCATTGGAGAAGGAAATGGCAACCCACTCCAGTGTTCTTGCCTGGAGAATCCCAGGGTTGGGGGAGCCTGGTGGGCTGCCATCTATGGGGTCGCACAGAGTCGGAAATGACTGAAGCGACTTAGCAGCAGCAGCAGAACATACTGTCTTCTAAAATACGTTTTGGTAAGTTACATCATTTCTCTGTCAGGATAGTAGGGTAAAAATACTGGAGAAAGTAGACCAAACTTTCTAATGTCCTTACTGAAAGCTTTATTTGCTAAAACAATAATTATTTGACTAAGTCATATCTGCCTTTATCATAAGTCCTGTAATAATTATTCTACTTAGAATACAAAACATCAAAACTAAAAGTGCATAAATAACCAAAGAAATATGTCATTATTTTTCGATTTTTCTTCTTTTCAGAAAAATTTGATTTCACCCTATCTACATTTATTTTAAAAAATTATGATTTATCCTATGTCTCTTGAGACTTGGATCTCAGCTAGATCAACTGAATCAAAATCAGCTTCTCCTTTAATAGCTAACAGTAGACAGATAATCAGAAAATACAGTCTGTGCTATTTTACCTTCACTATGTGGTCTAGATAATTCCCATCTATGTTTCACCCATCTCTCTGATGTAAAGATATACTGGAATTACTTGATTCTGAAGAGGAGAGTTCTAGTTACCCTTCAGATAATCATCCTGTAGAAAGACTGAACTTAAAATTTTAAATGGTGTCCACAGAAAATTTGCAAAATGACTTCTCAATCTGCAGTTGAAACTGAAAGTGGGACAACAAATAGTCCCTGAGAAGCCTTGGTCATGCCGTGCCTGAAATCCCCTCCCCCAACTAGAGACACCCTGCAGTTCAGTTTGGGAAACTTTTCCCTAAAAGTAGAACCATTAGGAACTAACAAAATGCCTGGAAGCACCAGTTTGCTTTTTTTTTTTAAAGGTCACTTTGGCATTATAAGGGGCCTGAAAATCTCTGAAACCACAACCCAGAAAATTAGACTATGACCTGCACGGTATATGATCACATCAATTGATGTAGAGAAAGCATTTGACAAAATCCAACACCCATTAATGGTACATTTAGCAAAATCCAACACTTGCTCATGGTACAAACTCTCAACATGTCAGGAATAGAGGGGGATTACTTTTTGCCACGACAAAAAGTCTACAACTAACATCAACTTTAATGATGAAAGACTGAATATTTTTCCCCTAAGATCAGGAATCCGGCAAGGATATCCACTCTTACCAATCTTATTCAGGAGAGTACTGAAGATCTAGCCAGAAAAAAAAAAAAAAAGAAATAAAAGGTATAAAGATGGGAAAGGAAGAAATAAAATGGTTTTATTTTCAAGTAACATAATTGGTTACCTGGAAAATCTTAAGGAATTTGTAAAAAGTTTTGTAATTAATAAGCACATTTAGGAAACCACAGGATACAAAATCAGCAAACAAAATTTAATCACGATTCTAAATGCCAACACACATGAAGCTAAAATTCAGCACAGTGTGAGAAAGGAAGAAATAAAATGGTTTTATTTTCAAGTAACATAATTGGTTACCTGGAAAATCTTAAGGAATTTGTAAAAAGTTTTGTAATTAATAAGCACATTTAGGAAACCACAGGATACAAAATCAGCAAACAAAATTTAATCACGATTCTAAATGCCAACACACATGAAGCTAAAATTCAGCACAGTGTGATTTACAGTTGAATCAGAGAAGATATACATTTGTTGAATATTATAAAATTTTGATGAAAGAAACTAATGAAAATCCAAATGAACAGAGAAAAATACTGTTTCTGGTTTGGAATATTCAACATAATAAACTTATTGTTTTTCTCCCCAAATTTATCTTCTAGTTGAATGCAATACATAACAAAATCCCAGAAGAATTTTTTTTTGGAGGGGGGTATAAATAGACAAAACTGTTATAAAATTTCTATTAAAAGGTACTCAAAACAATAGAATACTCAAACTCATTTAGAATACTCAAAACAAACTCAACAAAGAAGAACAAAATGCAAGGTATTACTCTATACAATATTGAGATTTACTATGGAGCTATTATAATCAAGACAGTGTGGAAGTGGTGAGGACATGAACACATAGATCATGGAAGAAAACAAAGGCCACGGAAATAGAATCATATAAATATGTTGAACTATTTCTGACAGAGGAGCAAAACCAATTTAATGGAAGAAGACCACTTTCAACCAATGATGCTGCAACAATTTGACATCCACAGCAGGGGATAAATGGACTTCATACTAAACCTCATGCTTTATACAAAACTGACCTCAATATGGATCACAGATTTAAATGCAAAACCTAAAATTCAACTTTTCTTTTAGAAAAAAACAAAAGAAAGAAATCTTCAGGATTGATGGATAAACAATGGGTTCTTTGTCTTGACATCAAAAGTAAAATCTACAAAAGAAGAAAAATGGATACTATAAAAATAATTTTTAAAAATTTGTATAATAGGAGGGAGATTCACTCATCTAGAGCCAGAAATCTTGGAATGTGAAGTCAAGTGGGCCTTAGAAAGCATCACTATGAACAAAGCTAGTGGTGGCAGGAGGAGAAGGGGACGACAGAGGATGAGATGGCTGGATGGCATCACTGACTCGATGGATGTGAGTCTGAGTGATGGACAGGGAGGCCTGGCATGCTGCAATTCATGGGTTCGCAAAGAGTCAAACACGACTGAGCGACTGAACTGAACTGAACTGAGGAGAGAGATTCAGAAGGGAGGGGACACATGTATGCCTATGGCCAATTCATACTGATGTATGGCAAAGGCCATCACAGTATTGTAAAGGAATTATTCTCCAATTAAAATAAATATTTTGTAAATTTGCACAAAAGTACACATGCAACAGATGAAAAGAAAGGTTATAGAATGGTGTATTAGAGGATAAAATAATGTATGCCTATGGCCAATTCATACTGATGTATGGCAAAGGCCATCACAGTATTGTAAAGGAATTATTCTCCAATTAAAATAAATATTTTGTAAATTTGCACAAAAGTACACATGCAACAGATGAAAAGAAAGGTTATAGAATGGTGTATTAGAGGATAAAATAAGACATACTTAATGGTGGTGGACCATAGAAAAACCAAGAGAGTTCCAGAAAAACATCTATTTCTGCTTTATTGACTATACCAAAGCCTTGACTGTGTGGGTCACAAAAAAACTGTGGAAAATTCTGAAAGAGATGGGAATACCAGACCACCTGACCTGCCTCTTGAGAAATCTGTATGCAGGTCAAGAAGCAACAGTTAGAACTGGACATGCAACAATAGACTGGTTCCAAATAGGAAAAGGGGTACATCAAGGCTGCATATTGTCACCCTGCTTATTTAACTTATACACAGAGTACATCTTGAGAAATTCTGGGCTGGATGAAGCACAAGCTGGAGTCAAGATTGCCAGGAGAAATATTAATAAACTGAGACCTGCAGATGACACCACCCTTATGGCAGAAATTGAAGAAGAACTAAAGAGCCTCTTGATGAAAGTGAAAGAAGAGAGTGAAAACTAAGATCATGGCATCTGGCCCCATCACTTCATGGCAAATAGATGGGGAAACAGTGGAAACAGTGACAGACTTTATTTTGGGGGGCTCCAAAATCACTGCAGATGGTGACTGCAGCCATGAAATTAAAAGATGCTTACTCCTTGGAAGGAAAGTTACGACCAACCTAGACAGCATATTAAAAACCAGAAACATTACTTTGCCAACAAAGGTCCATCTAGTCAAGGCTATGGTTTTTCAACTAGCCATGTATGGATGTGAGAGTTGGACTATAAAGAAAGCTGAGTGCCAAAGAATTGATGCTTTTGAACTGTGGTGTTGGAGAACATTTTTGAGAGTTTTTTGGACTGCAAGGAGGTCCAATCAGTCCATCCTAAAGGAGATTAGTCCTGAAATTTCATTGGAAGGACTGATGTTGAAGCTGAAACTTCAATCCTTTGGCCACCTAATGTGAAGAACCGACTCATTTGAAAAGACCCTGATGCTAGGAAAGTTTGAAGGCAGGACGAGAAGGGGACGACAGAGGATGAGATGGTTGGATGGCATCACTAACTCAAGGGACATGAATTTGAGTAAACTCCAGGAGTTGCTGATGGACAGAGAGGCCTGATGTGCTGCAGTCCATGGGGTGGCAAAGAGTCAGACACGACTGAGCAACTGAACTTGACTGAACTGAACTAGGGGTCTGAGCATGGATACAGAAACTACATATATGGTAAAATTGTAGAGCATTCAGTATATGCATAACATACAAATGAGCATAAGTAATACTGTGAAAATCTAAATAATATCAGTGTGTTGTATCAAGTGTTTGAATTGATATAATATTGGTCATTATCAGTATCCCAGCTCACAGAAGAAGAGCTAAGTTTGCAATAATTAGTAGGTGGCAGAGACTAGATGTGAATGCAGGCATTCTGGCTACAAATCCTGTTCTTATCCAGCCTATGTACCTCCCCTTACTGCGGGCGGAGACAGATGTGTGGGGAGCCCATCGGAAATAAGGCACAGCCTGGATTTCTATTCTCGTCACTAAGTCTGAATGACTTGTACAAGTTGTCATTTCTTCTCTAGGTGGCATTTTTCATATGGAGTTAGAAATACAGCTTCTGTGATTAGACAGACCTGAGTTTAAATTCTATCTTTGTGATTCTGGGCAAAGATCTTATCCTTTCTGATATTCCTAACCTCTCAAGTATATTCTCCTTAGGAAAAGTTAGAGGTACTAGGTGAGATCACAACTGAAAAGTGCTTTGTTCATCACTTGGAACATAGAAAATATGCAATATAGTATGTTCTTTATTTAACCACAAAATAGAATAAAGGAATTACAAATGAACACTTTAACTTTGAAATTTTAGGATATATATAAATGTGTGTGTACATATATATATATATATATATATATATAACTTCATATGTAGATCACCTCCAAGGTCCTTATCATTGCAAAGATTTTACAAAACTTATGTGATTGTAATTTGCTGGTAAATGTGTCTGGGGGAATCACTAATTATCTTCTAGTAATGTTATTTTAATTTAAAAAGCATTTAGTGAGGGCCTAATATGAGCCAGACATTTGAAAAGAAGTAAATGAGCCTATCAATCCTAGAGAACTTTCTGTTCTGGTAAAAGCAGTGTCTGCAGTAAGAATTCTCTCTAGAGCAGCAGGCCTGGTGGAACTCTGCAATGGTGAAATGTTTTATATCTGCTGTCCTACCAGTACCACAGTCTCTAGCCCCATGCAGCTATTGATCATTTGACATGCAGCTACTACAACAGGGCAATTGATTTTGAATTTTATATAATCTACATTAAGTAGTCACAGGTGGCTGGGATCCTCTGTGGAACAGCATAGGTCTTGGGGAAGGAAATATACAATAAGTAAGTAGTCTTTAAATTTAAGAAGGCAAAGCAAAAAGCAGATGGAAAAGCATAATAGTGAAGTCTGTTTACTATTTTTTTTTTTTAGTGGACATTGAAATGATAATAAAAGAACACTGTGAACAATTATATGCCCATGGATTTAACAAGTTATATTTAAAACAATTTCCATTAAAGACTAACACTACCAAAATTCATATAAAGAAAAGCAGATACTTTGAATTGGCTTACCTATATATGAAAGCATTCTTGCTGGAAAAAACCCATGGACAGATGAGCCTGGCAGGCTACAGTACAAAGGGTCACAAAGAGTCAGACATGACGACCAACTAGGCACATATATTAGAGAAATGAAATCAATAAATATTTTCAAAAGTATAAAGCATTAAATTTTATAGTGCTTAACCTGATGGCTTTAATGGTAAATACTAAACATTTAAAGAAGAATGATATCAATTCTCTTCAAACTCCCAGAAAATAGTAGCAGGAAAAAAACAAGGCCAGTGTTATTCTAACACCAAAGACAAAGACCCTATAAGAAAACTACAGACCAATCTCTCTCAAGAACATAGATGCAGAAATTCTCAAAGTGCTACCAAGTCAAATTCAACAATGTATCCAAATAATTGTACACCACAACCAAGTAGAATTTATTCCACTTATGCAAAACTTGTCCAACATTTGAAAAATCAATTAAGGTAACTTACTACAATTCAGTTCAGTTCAGTTCAGTTCAGTTGCACAGTCATATCTGACTCTTTGCGACCCTATGAATCGCAGCATGCCAGGCCTCCCTGTCCATCACCAACTCCCAGAGTTCACTCAGACTCACGTCCATCAAGTCAGTGATGCCATCCAGCCATCTCATCCTCGGTCGTCCCCTTCTCCTCCTGCTCCCAATCCCTCCCAGCATCAGAGTCTTCTCCAATGAGTCAACCCTTCACATGAGGTGGCCAAAGTACTGGAGTTTCAGCTTTAGCATTATTCCTTCCAAAGAACACTCAGGACTGATCTCCTTCAGAATGGACTGGTTGGATCTCCTTGCAGTCCAAGGGACTCTCAAGAGTCTTCTCCAACANCATCAGTCCTTCCAATGAACACCCAGGACTGAGCTCCTTTAGGATGGACTGGTTGGATCTCCTTGCAGTCCAAGGGACTCTCAAGAGTCTTCTCCAACACCACAGTTCAAAAGCATCAATTCTTCAGCACTCAGCTTTCTTCACAGTCCAAATCTCACATCCATACATGACTACTGGAAAAACCATAGCCTTGACTAGACGGACTTTTGCTGGCAAAGCAATGTCTCTGCTTTTGAATATGCTATCTAGGTTGGTCAAAACTTTCCTTCCAAGGTGTTAGCGTCTTTTAAATTTCATGGCTGCAATCACCAACTGCAGTGATTTTGGAACCCCCCAAAATTAAGTCTGACACTGTTTCCACTGTTTCCCCATCTATTTGCCATGAAGTGATGGGGCCAGATGCCATGATCTTAGTTTTCTGAATGTTGAGCTTTAAGCCAACTTTTTCACTTTCCGCTTTCACTTTCATCAAGAGGCTTTTTAGTTCCTCTTCACTTTCTACCATAAGGGTGGTGTCATCTGCATATCTGAGGTTATTGATATTTCTCCCAGCAATCTTGATTCCAGCTTGTGCTTCTTGCAGCCCAGCGTTTCTCATGATGTACTCTGGATAGAAGTTAAATAACCAGGGTGACAATACACAGCCTTGACGTACTCCTTTTCCTATTTGGAACCAGTCTGTTACTTGCAAAAGATACATTAAGCAAGGCTCTTTAAATCAAATTATTCTTTTATTTTAGAAATGAGTCAAATGAAAGTTGAAGACCAAAATAATTCAAAGTCCATCAAAATTCATTTAGAGCAACCAAAAATAAGTTCCTTTTAATAGTTTAGTATATTGTAATATTAACTTTTCTCCTGGAATATACATTTCTATTCAAACTGTATTTCATAATTTAATTATAATAAATATTTTATGTTTAACATATTTCATCAATCAATAATACCTGTAATTTTTTGCAGCAAGTTTTTAAAAAACTTTGTTGATGATATCTTAAATGCTAACAAATTTTTTTAAATTATTGATTGTATTCATTATGAGAATTAACAGGCTATCAATGAGATTAATGTACTCCCACATTCACTGCAGCATTATGCACAATAGCCAAGATATAAATACAACTCAGGTGCCCATCAATGGAAAAATGGATAAAGAAGATTTTGTGTGTGTGTGTGTGTGTATTTCACTGTGGGTGTGTATATACACACGCACAATGAAACAGTTTTCATACATGGGAAATAAGGACATTCTGTCATTTGCAACAACAGGGATGCTCACTGAGTGCAGTATGCTAAGTGGGATAAGTTAGAGAAAGTCAAGCAGTCAAATACTTCATGATTGCATGATGTATCACCTATATATAGACTAAAATGGCCAAACTCAAAAAAATCCCAAAGAACAGAAAGCAGAATGGTGGTGGGTCCCCGCACCAAGGCCTGGGGACAGGGAAGTGGGAAGATGCTGGTCATAGGGTACAAACTTTCAGTTTGAAGACAAAGGAGGTTTGAGCCGAATGTACAGCATCATAATTATAGTTAATGTACAGTATTAAATCTTTGAAAGTTGCTGAGAAAGTAGATCTTAAATGTTCTTACCAGAAAACCAAAAAAAAAGGTAATTATCTGAGGTGATGGAGGTGTTAGCTAATGCTACAGTGGAAAGCATCTTGCAGCATATCAGTATCTCATATCAACACTTTGTTCACCTTAAACTTAACACACTATTCTATGTCAATTATATCTCAATAAATCTGAAGGTAAAGAAAATGAATAAATAAAAAAGAAACACATAAAATGTGTTAAAATTATTCAGCCAATAATCTACAGGACCAAGCTGACAACAAAGTCTGTTTGAGGACTCTATCTCAACGGATTCAATATGCTCTGGGGGTGCCTACACACCAGGACATTATATTGTGCTTCTGGGTAGGTGAGGGACAGGCTCTTCTGCAAAGTGGAAGAAGGACAGTTGGGAAAGGGGCAGTGGGGAAGGCAAGCCTTCATAGGCCCTTGACTAGGTAGATCAACATTGAGAAAGCGGAAATTAGCAAGATCTTGCAATCACCTCCTTTAAAACTACTGAGGGTCATCCTGCAGATGCACCTGCCCTGAGCAGATGCCCACCAGGTGTTTCTGGAGGCTGTCCGCTGTGACCCGCACAGAATTTACGTGAAACAAAACCCTGAGGCCAGACTTAGACAGTGTCATCCACAGGATGACAGTCACAGCCTCTACCCACATTTCTGACACACCCGCTCATTCGTATATGTATAAATGCCTAGAGAAGGTCTTTTGTTCACATGTGTGCCAGGCACCCAGGTAAACCAGTAGTTCTTAATCTTGAAGATGAATCAAAGACACAAATGCAGATTTACAGAATCGGATAGCTGAATTAGATTCTCCTAGGTTTTTATTTATATTTTTTAAATGTATAAGGAAAAATTTGACATGCAGACAAGAGGAAGAAACACTGTGTATAAAAGTGTAATGGAAAGACAGTTAGCAGCCAGTCCCAGACAAGAGGATCTCACGAGCAAGGGGGAAGAGAAAGGAGGAGAAAGAGAGACATCATTTTAGCAAAACTGCAGAGCAGCCACGTGAGGGTTTTACCCATGCACATGCTGTGCTCCGTCTCAAGACTGGCACTTTCTGCCCCATCCCGTTTTCCCTCAGCCTCTTCAGGACCTCATTTATGACATGGGGAGTGGCTGAGTTGGCAGAGACGGGGTTTATTTAATGAAAAGATGTAAATATGTACTTTCATAATGCTGCGGCAGCTTGGTACAGTTCAATTGAATCTCAGCAAGATTACTCCTGCCCCAAATTGCTTTAGATACAGTTATATTTATTGTGTATTACCATATTCTAAATTACTTTTCCTATTTTATCTGCCTTTGTCCTTAATCACCAGGCGCCTCACCCGAGTCAGCAGCAATTTCAAGGAAGATTTTCCGTTCTGCGTGTGGGTATTAAATTGAGATACTTTTAGGGTCTGATCTTCAGCAGATGCATGGATTCATTTATTTTTTCATCACTCACTCATTCAGTGCACTCCCCCTCTGACCCTGAGCTGGATGGAGCACTGAGGCGGGAGCCAAGGAGCGAACAGAAAAGGACAGTCACCCCTTCTGTTATAAGAAATCGGAGGTCCAGGCTGTGTGGGGACTTTACCAGAGTTACACTGCTCAGTGATGACTAAATAATGATACAATATTTGACAGGCTCTTCTATGTTTTGTCTCTTTACTGTGTATTTGTGTTTGGTCTAAGTGTGCCTATTCATGAGGAAGAAGACAACTGACGACAGAGATCCATGCATTTGCTCACACCTCCTGGAACGATGGGCTTCCCAGGCGGCACAGTGGTAAAGAATCCACCTGCCAAATGCAGGAGACACAAGAGATGCAGGCTCGATCCCTGGGTCTTGACGATCCCCTGAAGGAGGAAGTGGCAACCTGCTTCAGTATTCTTGCCTGGAAAATTCCAGGGACAGAGGAGTTTGGAGGGTTACAATGGGGCCACAAAGACTCAGACACAATTGAGCACATACACACACACAAACACACACACACACACACACATTGGAACTATGAGTTGCCAGATTTCTATCTCAGGATGACCATGCCTTTTTATTGCTTGAAAAGTATGCACAGCTTTTGAAATGCAAGCACAGTTTTCATTACTTGCTTCATAAAGAATTGTGTGACAATCACACCCTAACCTTCTTCAGCAAGCTTTTCTCTCATTCTACCTTGCCTCCATTTGTATTTCTGAAATTAGAAATTTCACACTTACCTGATGAACCACGCGTTCACTCTGCAACCCCACGGACAATACAGTCCATGAAATTCTCCAGGCGAGAATACTGAAGTGGGTAGCCTTTTCCTCCTCCAGGGGATCTTCCCAACACAGGGATTGAACCAAGGTCTTCCTCATTGCAGGGGGATTCTTTATGAACTGAGCTACCACTTCATAAATATTGTTCCACCTACCTAGAGTCCCAAACTTGCTGAGTGACCACGTGGAAAAAACATATTCCTTCAAACTCTCTCCAACCATCTTTCTGGAAGCTTCTCTGGAGGAATCTGTGAGAGGTCAGACTCCACTGTCTCAGAAAACACATGCATTTAAGACTGGGCCACACCCTGCTGTGCTCTGCCTACTTCAGCTTTCACTATTATTTATTTCTGTTCAATGGGCTAGTCAAAGAAGAGACATTCTCAATTTTCTTCACCTCTGTTTTTAGTTATTAGCTACTAAGATGTCTGTGCATGCTACATCGTTTTAGCCATGTCCAACTCTTTGTAGTCTCATGGACTATAGCCTGCCAGGCTCCTCTGTCCATGGGATGGGATTCTCCAGGCAAGAATACTGGAGTGGGTTGCCATGCCCTTCTCCAGGGGATCTTCCTGACCCAGGGACTGAACCTGAGTCTCCTGCACTTCAGGCAGATTCTTTACAACTGAGCCACATGAGAAGCCCTGCTCCTAAGCTAACCTGACATAAATAAATCCCACACATTTTTTGAGTGTTAAATACATACCAAAATGTGTAATGGCAATAAAACTTCAACAGAATAGAAGTCTATTTTTGCTCATATAAAAGTAGCATGCAGGTGAGCAGCGGGTGAGCTGGGTAGGGGTGCCCCCAGTGCAGGTTAACAGGGCACTGCCCTCTCAGTGTATCTTTCTTCCTAAACATGAACAGTGTATCTTTCTTCCTAAATGAACACTGTATCATCCTTCCTTAGAGGACATGACCCAACACCGCTCTATTACCTAACCATTCCAGGCTCCTGGGTGAAGATGCATCTAGATGTGGTTCATTGTACTCGAGAAAACAAACTACCCTTGTAGTTCCTAGTTTTCTGGAATTAGAAATTTCATGCATATCTGGTGAACCATGCACTGTGATGTTACATAGTTTTTAAAATACTGTTCCACTTACCTAGATTCCTATACTTGCTGCATTAACACATGGGAAAGACCAATATTGCTTCAAACTCTCTCCAAGAAAATTTGATTTACTTTCCAGGTGCACACAGACACACATACATGCACAGAGTATAAAAATATTAATAAGAACAGGATAAGTCCATTTTTAAAAGCACACATTTAAAATATAGCATCTACATATAATAACAAAAGTCAATCTCATATTTGGTATGTTTCTCAATTTTCATTTGGATGAGTTGCATTTGTAGAGTCAGAATATGGCTATGGTAATTGTCTTTCTTTCCTTCCCATAAGGTAATTGGCTTCCTACCATCAACATGCAAGGTTTTTTGATTTAGACATGGAAACTGAGCTCTGGGCCTTTCGTTCTTTGTCGATTCCTGTGAACCAGCTCTTCCCTTCCCTGTAATTATCCTCCCCATCTCTTCCTGCTCCTTCTTGCCATTCAATTCTCTAAATTTAAATGTCACCTTCTCTGGGCACCCAATCCAAGGTCATCAGGCATTAACTATATAATACAGCATCAAATTTACTTTCAAAGAATGCATCAGCATCTAAAACAATCCTTTTTTATGTGTTTGTTGTCTGTCTCCCTCTGGCTAAAGCCAGCCCCTGACAGGAAGGCTTTGTCTGTCTGACTCGTTGCTTTCACTTCCATCACCTGGAATAGTATCTGACGTATAGTTGTCACTCTGTAAATATTTAATTAATCGATTAAGTAATGAATAAGTCATTCCTTTATTTCGAGCCTCAGCAGCTTCATTCTGGCTTCACTCAGGTGCATATGCAACCTGGCCATCAGCAGACTGTAAAGTCCGTGAGCTTGGTTCTCAGAAGCAGCACAGAGGAGTGGATAAGGGATGAGTTTTATCGTCAGTTATCCATGGGTTATATTGCCAGCTGTCATTTATTATGATTGGCCATGGGACAGTTATTTCATCTTTTTCATCCTAATTTTCCTTATTTGTAAAACTGGAATAATTAAACATATTACCCACAGTAGGTTGCTACATGAAATAAATGTTATAATACCTATAGAATACATAGTTGTTCAGTAAAGTTTAGCTTTGACACTATTCATATTTTTAATTCCAGTATCTCTTGGTCTCTAGGCTCTTTTTTTTTTTACAGAAAACAGGATGAGTGGAATCTGGAAACAATAAGGTAGCTGGTCAAGGCAGGGCCAGCTGTTAATGTGTCAGGAACTTTAGTACCCATTAGTCTTTTCTCCTGAGGTCAGTGGCTGTCCATGAAGACCCTGTGTTTGTAATGACTTTGGGGATACTTTCATCCCCAGAAGGCAGCCAGATGCTCCTCTAACTGTGGGTACCATAGATGTCTTTAGATTATAAAGAGAGAGTGTTCTGTCTCATTAATTATGGGTTTAATAATCACTTCCTATTGAAGTAATAGACAACTAATTGTGCTAATAAGTTTAAATTGGATGTGTGCTTACCAGCTTCAGTGTTTTACTGTTGGCATGGTTTCAAGCAGCAATTTAGCTCCTGGGGAGAACGAAAGCAGCTGGTTTTGTTTTTTTTTTTTCTATTTTTCTTCTTTTTGATTTGGTAGTGGCCAGCAGCCTATTAGCCCCAGCTCTGAACTTACTGTAAAGACTAGAATCTCAGGCTATTACACCTCCTCTTTGAGATTCAGTTTCTCTATCTTTCAAATGGAATTAAGTAGTAATACTGCAAAATGTTTGTATTTGCTACTTGCCAGGCACTGCCCTAAGCATGCTGGCAAGAACACTGGAGTGGTGTGCCATTTCCTCCACCAGGGGATCTTCCTGACCCAGAGAGCAAACCCACTTCTCTTGAGTCTCCAGCATTGGCGGGTGTTTTCTTTACCACTGGCACCACCTGGGAAGTGCCTTACTCATTTAAACCACACAGCAGTTCCGTTAGGTAGGTTACTATCGTCACCGCATTTCACAGATGAGAAAATTGAATCACAGAGAGGGTTAGAAAATTGTCTAAGACTGCAGAGCACACCAACGTAGGCTCTCTGCTGTGACATCTGTGTTCTTGACCGCTGTGACACGGCACCTCTAAAATGACATGGCACCTCTAAAATGACACATCCATTGAAAGGAGACATGAATCCTTGAACCTCTGATTAAAAACAAATATCATATACTAGCACATCTATGTGTAATCTGGAAAAATGATGAATTTCTTTGCAAGACGGGAGTGGAGAATGGAGGCAGGCATAGGGAACGGACCTGTGGACACGGCAAGGGAAGGAGAGGGTGGGACATCCTGAGAGAGGAGCATGGACGTACAAACACCACCCTGTGTGAGACAGATGGCTGGGACGGCTGCACACAGCCCAGGAAGCACCGCCTGGCGCTCTGCAAGGACTGAGAGGGGCGGGACGGGGCGAGGGTAGGAGGGAGGCTCAAGGAGGAAGTGAGAAATACATATGTGTGTGTGTGTGTGTGTGTGTGTGTGTGTGTGTAAACATATTTATGTGCTTACAGCTGATTCAAGTTGTTGTCCGACAGAAGCCAACACAACTGTAAAGCAATTATCCTCCAATTAAAAATAAAATAAAAATACACTTTGAAGCCTGAAAAAAAAAAAGTCTTTACTATATTAACTTAAGTAATGTTCTTGCAAGTTAATTACAAAGCTTTAGGTGGGAAGTCATATATGGAAAAAAAAAATGGGTAGCGCCTTGTTTATCGCAGAACCTCGATATATTTTTGTTTCCCTCCCCTCCATTTGTCCTGTAGGTGAACTGATGGACTAGAAAACAGAGGACTCTGAAAAGCATTTGATTCCAGCCCAGCACCTAAGCTGGAGTGCAGTAGCAAACCCAGACAGCTCCTCAGACACATCAGAGAGAATCAGGAGGGCACTCATCTATTCCATACTTACAGGAAGACACCATCCTTTGCAGAGGTCTCCTGTACTGTGCTGTTTTGGGGTTGTGGACAGGGGACTATTTATCACACCACAGAGATAAAGTGTGGCAACATCAAAGTCTAGCTGCACACACCATGTCACCTGGAGGTCCTCACTGCAAAGGACCTTGTCAACACATCCCTTGTGTCACTGGAACCAGGAGTGTCTAATGCGAGGGACGTGGGGCCACTGCACCTGCTGTACATCATGTGGGTGTTTTCTGTCAACTTGTACGCAGTTCCTTTGATGTACAGCCTCACTCTTCCTGTGGGGTCTCTTCGTTAACCATCACACCTGGGGAAACCTTCTAGAACATGCCAGTACTCTCACTTGGGGGCTCTCTGTCTCAGATTTATAGCAGTCATTTAAATTTCACCTCTCCTTTTCTGTCACAAAATGGAAACGTCCCAAACACCCCCAAATGTAGAGACTAAAGAGAAAGCATGAATAGAGAAATGAGGTGAGAGGACTGGGTTCTGTCGTGGGACCATTTCTTAGTGACAGGTCGACAGCAAATTCCCCGGGAGTTATCAGTGCGAGGCCCCAGTGAGAGAGACCCCAGCTGGAATGCTGGTTTACAAGAGGAAGACATTACCAAGTGATTTTTCTATCATATCTGCTGAAATGTATTATGATGGGACTCTCAGGGTCCCAGCACTGCTATATGGCATTAACAAAAAATGAGCCACGGGTACAAAAACTGGACTCAACTATTTTCCCTTTTATTTTGCCCTACCTCTGTATTGCTTCTTATCATGGGCAGCTGGAAGCCACACATGTTTTAATCTTCATAAACTCTTATAGGTCTTTCTCTTTAAAACTTAAAAATCTCCTTTTCTCTAACTCCACTGACAATTTCTTCAGAACTTTATCTTTCATAAATTATCAAGTGATTGAAAATAATGATATACCCATATGCTCAGAAGCTTCAGAAAGAACATTGCCCTACTACCCAGTACCCACAGGCACCAGCAAAGAGGGATCTAAATCAGAAAAGGAGACTCCTCCACAGGAGCTGAGCCTCAAGGCCATGACTGATGCTGCGGTCTGCAGCTGCACCCAAACTAGAGATGGTTTTCTTTCCTTTGACAACCCTGGATTCTTCAATCTTTTGAAAGTCATTTAGTGGAAGTGAAGAACAACTTGAAGTTTATTATCAATTGTCAGGTTGATATTAATTGATATCGAATAAATATCAAAATATGATATGGATAGAACTAATGAAACTAAGCCATGCCCGTGGGGCAACCCAAGACAGGCGGGTCATGGTGGAGAGGTCTGACAGAATGTGGTCCACTGGAGAAGGGAATGGCAAGCCACTTCAGTATTCTTGCCTTGAGAACCCCATAACACTGTGAAAAGGCAAAATGATAGGATACTGAAAGAGGTACTCCCCAGGTCAGTAGGTGCTCAATATGCTACTGGAGGTCAGTGGAGAAATAAATCAAGAAAGAATGAAGGGATGGAGCCAAAGCAAAAACAATACCCAGCTGTGGATGTGACTGGTGATAGAAGCAAGGTCAGATGCTGTAAAGATCAATATTACATAGGAACCTGGAATGTCAGATCCATGAATCAAGGCAAATTGGAAGTGGTCAAACAAGAGATGGCAGAGTGAACGTCGATATTCTAGGAATCAGCAAACTAAAATGGACTGGAATGGGTGAATTTAACTCAGATGACCGTTATATCTAATACTGTGGGAAGGAATCCCTCAGAAGAAATGGAGTAGCCATCATGGTCAACAGAGAGTCCGAAATGCAGTACTTGGATGGAATCTCAAAAACAACAGAATGATCTCTGTTTGTTTCCAAGGCAAACCATTCAATATCACAGTAATCCAAGTCTATGCCCCAACCTGTAATGCTGAAGAAGCTGAAGTTGAACAGTTCTATGAAGACCTACAAGACCTTTTAGAACTAACACCCAAAAAAGATGTCCTTTTCATTATAGGGGACTGGAATACAAAAGTAGGAAGTCAAGAAACACCTGGAGTAACAGGCAAATTTGGCCTTGGAATGCAGAATGAAGCAGGGCAAAGACTAATAGAGTTTTGCCAAGATAATGCACTGGTCATAGCAAACACCCTCTTCCAACAACACAAGAGAAGACTCTACACATGGACATCACCAGATGGTCAACACCGA